>JALAZF010000630.1:600000-877500 GCA_022829125.1 Lathyrus tuberosus
AAAGTGATTCAAAATTGAACAAAAATTGCAAAAGAATAAATGTCATGTAATTTGTACAAAGCCTAAGGTTCATAAACATGTCATGTTCTAGAAAAGCAATAAATACAAACCTTAGCAATGCAACTCTCTTTAAACTTTTCACACTACCATAACATTTCCTTGTTGAAACAATAAAAAATGAACAATCACGCAATGCATCCTCAAGCTAATCAAAAACAAAACTTGAGAACAAACACAAAAATTATTCTAACAACCTAACAAAATTGAACTAAAACTAACTAAACTCAAAGACCAAAATTGGTGAAAGTGGATGGAAAATGAGAGATTTTCCCATACAAAACAGGGCGTACTAAGCGCCCTCTGCGCGCGCTAAGCGCGAACAGACATGCTTAGTTTTCAAGTTCTTTCTCACATGTGGTACATCCATTCTCACTTTATATTTACTATACTACTAAATATAAAACTATACAAACTCAAAAACCATTGGGTTGCCTTCCAACTAGAGCTTGTTTCACGTCATCAGCTTGACGCCTTATTTTCGTACAAACTCCTCCATGTTGCTTCGTTCACTGGTAGATGCCAAATAAAACCTGCAGCACTTTAAGAAAACGTAAACGAAAAACAAAAATATGCACAAATACATACACAAACATGATGGATAACACATATATACAATAAGTGAACAAACGAAACAGAAACAAATATGTACAATCACATATGGAAAACAACTATGGACAAGTATACACAAAGCTTAAAAACATAGAAACTATTGCAATGCGATTCAATATCAAAACCAGTCCCCGACAACAACGCTATTTTGTTCGAGCTACAACATAGCGGCAAGAAGCAAAAAATTTGATTTGGAAGAATTCCCTCCGGGATTTATATCGTCTCCGCAGGGATCGGTGCGAGGGAAAGAATTTTGTTCGATGGTATCTACATCTCTAAGCTTGGGTTTAAATGGTTTGGGAAAAAATTGCAAAAGGAAAAACATAAAACAGGAAAATAAATACATCCTTTTGATATGAGAAAACTCATTAGGCATTGCATTTCAATCTATCCATCAAGCACTAAAAAAATCTATGGATCAATTGCACTCAACCTAAATCACTCGTCAAAACCCCCATGTATCGTTCACAACAAGAGGTTATGTCCAACGTAAAAGTCGAAAGATCAACTGCATTCTCTCGTAAGTAATGTCTCACGTAACTCAACAACACGGAGCATTAAGATCCGATACACTGTTGAGGAGTAAATCGTGGGGTGTTTTTATCGTATCCACAGGGATTGTGCGTTATAGATGCTTGTCGTTCAATAGTCGAATCGTTTTAAGTAAAGGTTTTTTCAATTGATTCTTTGTTTTGTAACATCAATTTGGTAGCAAAGAAGTAAATTAGATTAAAGATGTTGTAAGGTTGAGAAAAGCATGTCAAGATTAGATTTCGCTAATCCTTTTCATACATATCCGATTAATCAAGCATATGAACTTAGTTTCGATCAATACAATCGCGTATCCTCGCGAATAAGTTTATGTCTAAAGAAAATTTGTGAGTATCGTTGTTTAAATCGTTAGATGATGTCTCACGCTAACAATCGAAACAACAACTGTTAAGATCAATACAAAGCGAATAATAAACTCCAAATCTATGTCTAGAGTTTGGTTTTTAAGAGATTAAGATATTAGGTCAAGATTTGGAAAATCTATGTCTAGAGTGATTCAAACCACAAATATATCATTAAGAACAAACAACTTCATCATATATTGATCATCAACCTTGTTCATATACAAACGATCAAAAGAGATACATATAAGCAAGATTAACTACCTCTAATCTTAACACAAAAGTGTTTAGCTATCCATCACCATGGTAGCTTGATCAACAAGGAAGAAAAGAATCTTTGATAGCATCAAATTCGAAGAATCGAGGATTGATGCTCCAATGATTAGAATCTCATTTCTCCTTGAAATCTTAAGGTTATTTGACCTAGAAACCCTTTTTCTCTCTTTAGAAATGCTGAAAAGTGCAAAGTAAAAGTTGTTGGAAAATATCTCCAAAGGAAGATATTTATATGAAGTGCTAAAAGTGCAGTAAGTGGCACCGCACTTAACGCCATCAGGAGCACGCTAAGCGTGATTAGGAAAAATAGAATGTTTTGCCCAGAAAGCGCACTGAGCGCGGCGACATCCCGCTAAGCGCGGTCTGGGACTTTAGCTACTGTAAGTTGAGCAAAAAAACGCGCTGAAGACGCGCTGGAAATCCCGCTCAGCGCGGTTTGGACATTTTGCTACTGGAATTCAGTGAAAGTGCGCTGAAAAACTCGCTGAGCACGCTTTGCCGACATGAACTCGTCGAAAATGCTCTTTCAGGCCTTCAATCCTTCACCGATTGATCCTAACATCCAATATAAGCATAAACACCTGTAAAAGAGCATCAAAATAATCATAATATACAATATGTACAATAAAATCGGAAAGTAGTATAAATATATGAAAAATAATAGTTATTCTACTAATATTAACAAAGAAGCCAATTGAAAGGGCCTTAAAATATAGTCAAAAGTATGCACAAATAGGCCCTTAACAACTCTCCCCAACTTATTATTTTGTTTGCCCTTAAACAAAAGTGTCTCGAATTAGAAACGAACCCGAAACCTGGACAAAAATTCTGAATCAACTCAAAAGAATAATGACAATTTTATGGTTCAAAAAGTAAAAGTAACAACAAGATAACGTATCAAAGTCTAAACAAATCATAAAGATGAAACTAATGCCAAGTGAACAACAAACCTCAAAACTTCTTGAGCAATACAAGTTCAAAATTGAATCACACCTAGGCTCACATTCATCAATGGATGAAAACAAAATGAGGTTTTATCACCCATCAAACAATCATGCAAACATCCGAAACCAATTATGCATTCAACAAACACCATGCATTAAAGAGTGAAAAAGAAGGAATCACAAGGCCTTCAAAGGTTGTAACTTGGCTTGGCTACAAGGAATGGTCATTTATCAAAGTCATTGAAACAAAATTGTCTACCCCTAAAAAGCATTCCACACTTAATATCAAAACACTTCAAGACTTTAACCTTCTTGTTTTCTTTGGAGGCATCATTACAACATTGAGCTTTTTGTTGGCATTTCATGCCCAACTTTCCTTTATTTTTCGCTTATTTCTTTCTTTCAAGCTCTTTCATCAATCAAAACCACCTTATTAACTTTTTTTTTCATGATGCCTCAATCTACCTTTTTCTCTCCCCAACTTAGAACACAACCAAACATGATAATTAGGAATGCTCTCACATTTAAGGTAAGGAACAAACTGCACAACCATACTTAAGGTTGGGGTTCAAAAAGTTTCACAACAAAATTCCAAGATCCCATTCAAAATTATGCACAATATTTACACATTTCAATTATTCACATGGATCTAGAAATAAAGGCTCAAAAATGGGTTTACAAATACTCGCTCACTCACACGGTAGATTAATTCATCTTATTTGGTCACGTGGTTTTTCTCATAATGCACAAAAATTGCCTTGATCCTTTTCTTCCTTTTTCACAAATTAATACACATGCATGATTTCAACATAATCAGAACGAGTCAAACAAGAATGACGATATCCTGCATATTTTATACAATGAAAGCTTCCTCACAATGGCAATGTTCTAAATAATTAAAAAATGAACAAGTATTTAAAAAGAAGTAATGACTACAAATTACACTCATCACAAGTTTCATTTCCATGCTTAGTTTAGAAAGCGATAAAAATGTACCTTGCGCGGTACCTTTACTCGATATATTCATTACTACTCAATTGCAAAATGATTCATCAATCTTGACATAGTTCACAAATTCCTTCAAGTTTTCAACTAAGGAACAAACAAAATAAAAAAAAAATTCTACTAAAATAGTAATTGCACCAAAAAATACTAAAATTAATCAACAATAATATAATACCAAAATTTGCGACAACCAAACAATGCTGCCACATGTGTTCCTCATCCTTGGTAGGATGGTACAAAATACTCAAAAGTACAACAATAAAAAACAACAATAATATCCACTAGTCAAAACATAAACATAAACATAAAAATAAAAATAAAAAGATAGAAAACCCAAAGATCACTAATCGGAAGAGCTCTCCTCTTCCTCCTAGATGGTCTCTTCGCTATCATCATCATCGTCCTCCGCAGCCATCTCCTCATCTACATCAGCATCCTGTCTCTCTGCTTTAACCTGTGGTACCTGAGCAACCTCCTCTTGAGGTGGAACCGGTGGAACCTGCCCCCTCTGATAATGATAAGGCCTGCCCCCAGGCCATGCCACATAAGCATCAAAATCTTATTGTGAAGGAAAAGGGTGCTCCACCTGAGGCTCGCGTACCTGTAAATGCAATGCATGCATAGATGAGTGCAAAAATGAAAATGCCCTCTAATGAGCCATATGCGTGTCCCATGTATACATGCATGTGACTCGCTCATCAAAGGGTGGCTCTGCCTGAGGAACATCGGCGGGCTGCTGTTGTGGCTGCTGTGGGTGTGGGTGGGCATGTGGTGGTGGCGGTGGTGGATGATCAACTCTAGGCCTGCAGTGGCTCTCAATCCAAGTATCAGTTACAATCCCCTTAATGGTCTTGTGGACCACACCTAGGATCGGAACTGCAGTATTAGTGCACAACCCCATAATTAGCCCTGGGAAAACTAAAATAGAAAGGGTCTTAGACCCAAACCTATGACCACTAGCCGCAATAGCTCGGATCTCCTCTGAAATAATCGTCGCTACTTCAATCTGACGCTCATCCAAAATATAATAAATCATGCAAGCTATGTCCACAAGAATGGATGAGGTGTGACTCCTTTTCCTGATGTTGTGCAGGACAAGAGTCGTCAAAATTTGTGTGTTAGTGTTCATATCTTGCCTCTTAAGAATCGTTGGCCTCCCTGCCGCATTCAACTCGAATCCACGCCCAGGGACAGCTAAGGCCAAACAAACATTTTCCAGATTCCCTGTTCGCCTAGCTACTCTCTTTGCATAGGCACACTGCTCCCCTTCAGCCAAAACCAACGGATTACCCAAGTATGGGTTAATGGCATCCCTTGAGAAAGAAAGTGTCTTGCCTCGGACATAAGTACTATAATCATACTCCTGCCCCTCCACAGGAATGGCGTTCGCATAAAACTCACGCACAATCTCATAGTTCAACAGTTTATGAGGGGTCAAGAGTGCACCCCAACCATGTCCTTCAATGATGCTTTGGTATCCACAGAACTCCCCTTGCGGGTTGATCCAAAAGATGCGCTCAGTTCATATGCTTCTCCGAGTTAGTTCCATGTAACGCCCTTTTTGCTCAACTCCTTTAAATCGATGAGCATCAAACTCGAGTAGCGCCTGTCTTTGTTGTGAAGTCTGACAGGTGCGAAGTCTAGCACGCTTTGAAGCCATCTGCAATCGAAGAAAAATAGACAAAAACAGCGCCAAATGGGTTAAACAACAAGCCAGAAAATTCCTTAAAATTCATGTTAAACCACAGAGCAACAAAGAAACAACAAACAACCGACAAAAATGAACAAAAAGGAGATTCTGCTCCCAGGGGTGCACGCTTAGCGCGGTCAGAGCGCGCTCAGCGTGCTCAGGCATGCAATCAGCCCCTGCTGTGCAGCCGACCAAGCCCCTAAACAATGATAAACAGTAAACAACTCAAGGAACAACATATTTACAACATTATGACAGCCTAAAAAGTAAATCAGGGCAAATAGGGTACAAAAGCGTGCTTAGCGCGATTATGAGCTCGCTCAGCGCGCTCACGAAAACCCAGAAAAATTGCTTCTGGTTTCAGGTTCAATCAGCCCCCAAAATCAAACATTCACTTCAATCAGTCCCAAAATTAACATGCAATAACATATTCCCACATGTATTAGTTGTTCTTACATGCAACTTCAGTTTATAACCTAGAATCCCAAAATTACACAACCAAAACTTCAAAGTACTAAATCTCAAACCCTAACAGCGAAGATTCTAAATAATAAAGAGAAAGAAGAAGAAATTCACAAACCTTGACAATGATAAAGTGAACAGAAAGGGATTTGTGCTTGAGAGTGAAAAATTCCACTTGAGAGCTCTTAGGGAGAATAGGAAGGTGGCCGTTTGCAAATGAGTGGGAAACTAAGGGTTTTCGTGAAACCCTCTCAATTTTGAATAAAACAGACCCAGAGGCCCAATTTTGTTTCCACTCAGGCCCAAGCTTGGCTGGCCCGTTTACACGACCGCGCTGAGCGGCCTCAGAAGCACGCTGAGCACGCTCAGTGAAACACAACCAATCAAGTTTGGCATCAAAACGCGGCCACCCGACTAATCTGCCCGATTAAATCATAAACTCAAAAATTAAAAAAATTAAAAATAGTAAATACTTAAAATGTTGGGGTGCCTCCCAACAAGCGCTTATTTAACGTCGGCTAAGCTCGACGATCCAATGCAACCTCAAGGATCGCAAAACGGAACAACAGAGGGATTCCGCTCGAAATCACCACCGAGATAAATCTTTAACCTCTGACCATTTATAGTCCAACTCTCATTTGACTTTGTGTCTTCAATGGCTATGCCCCATATTGTTTGATCTCCCGAATCCGGAATGGCCCAGACCACTTAGATTTCAATTTTCCAGGGAACAGTTTTAATCGAGAATTGAAAAGTAAGACCAGATGCCCTACTTCAAACTGTTTAGTCACTATCTTTCTGTCAGGGTAAGTTTTGACTCGATTTTTGTAAAGCTTGTTAGAATCATATGCTAGGAGGCGAAATTCCTCCATTTCATGCAATTACATCTTTCTTCTTTCTCCGCTTAAAGTTGGATTAAAATTCAGAAATTTCAAGGCCCAAAATACCTTATGTTCCAACTCCACCGGTAAATGACAATTCTTATCATAGACCAATTTAAAAGGTGTGAGACCAATCGGAGCTTTAAAAGTTGTTCGATAGGCCCACAAAGCATCGTCGAGCTTATTTGACAAATCCTTTCTTGAGGATGACACCGTTTTTTCCAAAATTCTTTTAATTTCCCGGTTTGATACCTCCGCTTGCCCATTGGCCTATGGATGATATGGTGTTGCAACTTTGTGCTTTACACCGTATTGCTCCAAGGCTTTTTCAAGCTGAGTGTTGCAAAAGTGGGATCCTCCGTCACATATCAACACCCGCGGAGTACCAAATCGAGAAAAAATGTTTTTTTTCAAAAAAATTATCACAGTTTTTCCGTCCGCCTTAACACATGCTATTGCCTCTACCCATTTGGATATGTAATCAACTGCGACCAAAATATACTCATTGGAAAACGATGATGGAAAAGGTTCAACAAAGTCAATTCCCCAACAATCAAACACCTCAATTTCCAACATGTTTTGTAAAGGAATTTCATGCCGTTTTGAAATTCCACCACTCCTTTGACACTTGTCACAACTTTGTGCATGTGCATGTGAATCTTTGAATAAAGAAGGCCAATAAAAGCCCTATTGGAGGACTTTCGTTGCCATTTTTATTTTGTTAAAATGCACTCCATAAGGAGAGTTGTGACAATGCCAAAGTATGCTAGTGGCCTTTTCTTTTGATACACATCTTCTCAAAACGCTATCGACACCAAGCTTAAACAAATATGGTTCATCCCAAAAAAAATACTTGGTGTCCGATAAAAATTTCTTTTTTTGATGGTGAGTTAGACCATCCGGTATTAATCTGGCGGCTTTGTGATTAGCCATGTCGGCGAACCATGGTCTAACTTGCACCATATACAACTTTTCGTCACGAAATTCATCCTTGACCTCTAATTCATTTTTGATCACTTCAACATTTACAAGGCGGGATAAGTGATCCGCCACCAAATTCTCATATCCTTTCTTGTCACGAATTTCCTAATCAAATTCTTGTAACAAGAGGATCCAACGAATTAGCCTTTGTTTTGAATCCGACTTGGTGAGCAAATACTTAATCGCCGAGTGATTCGTGTAAACCACTACTCGAGACCCAATTAAATAAGACCGAAATTTCTCCAATGCATACACTATCGCAAGCAACTCTTTTTCCGTTGTTGCATAGTTTACTTGAGCTTCATTCAAGCCTTTGCTCGTGTAGTGTATAGCATGAAAAAATTTTGTTTTCTGTTGACCCAAAACCGTACCCACCGTATAATCGCTCGCGTCACACATAAGTTCAAAATCCATTTTCCAATTGGGTGCGATGATTATGGGTGTGGTAGTCAAACTTTGTTTTAAAGAACTAAAAGCGACTATGCAAGACTCATCAAAATCAAAGGACTTATCTTTGTTGAGCAAATTGCTCAAAGGCTTTGCTATCTTTGCGAAATCCTTGATGAACCTCCGATAAAATCCCGCATGTCCAAGGAAGCTCCTTATACCTTTTACATTCAACGGTGGTGGCAATTTCTCAATAACATCCACCTTGGCTTGATCGACTTCAAGGCCCTTTGAAGAAACTTTGTGGCCGAGCACAATTCCTTCGGTCACCATGAAGTTACATTTTTCCCAATTGAGTACCAAGTTGGTTTCCACACACCGTTCCAATACCGCTTCCAAGTTTTTCAAACAAATATCAAACGATTGCCCAAAAACCGAGAAGTCATCCATAAAAACCTCAATTGTCTTTTCGATCAAATCTGAGAATTTTCTTGCATACACCTTTGAAAAGTCATCGGTGCATTACACAACCCAAACGGCATCCTTCTATACGCAAAGATTCCAAAAGGGAATGTGAAAGCAGTTTTTTCATGGTCCTTCGGGTTCACAATAACTTGATTGTAACCCGAATAACCATCCAAAAAACAGTAGAATTATTGACCGGAAAGTCTCTCGAGCATTTAGTCCATAAACGAGAGAGGGAAATGATCTTTCCTCGTAGCTTGGTTTAACCTATGGTAATCTATGCACATTCTCCACCCGGTCGCGATTCTTGTTGGGATTAACTCATTTTTCTCGTTTCGGATAACCGTCAATCCGCCTTTTTTCGGCACCACTTGTACCGGGCTAACCCGTGGGCTATCAGAAATAGGATAAATCATTTTGGCATCTAACATTTTTACCACTTCCTTCCTAACCACTTCTTTCATGGTAGGATTTAAGCGGCGTTGCGGTTGAGCGGCCAGTTTGAAATCTTCTTCCATAAATATCCGATGCATACAATAAGAGGGACTTATTCCTTTTAGATCAGAAAGGGTCCATCCAATTGCCTCTTGATTCTTCTTCAAAACACTCTCCTCCATTGTGGTTAGCCTCGTGCTTATGATCACCGGTTTATGCCCCTCATCATCAAGAAAAACATACTTAAGATGAGATGGCAACAACTTCAATTCAAGTTTTATTTCCTCATTATTTTCCTTCTTCAAGATTTCCACCCTTTCTTTCAAAGGAGGAATTTCATCCAATTCTTCTAGTTCTCGCAAACACTTTTCGATCTCTTTTTCTTCGGCTTCATCGATACTTTGAAGAGCATTTGTGAGAACTTTTTGTAGTGGGGTTGGAACTTGTAATTGCTCCTTTACTTCTTCAATCGCCTTCTCCGTGGCATCTATTCTAAAACAATCGGCTTTGTCCTTTTTGTGCTTCATGGGCTCAAATAGATTGAAACAAACCTCCTCATCTTGGACTCTAACCTTCATAAGACCATCGTCCATATCAATTGCCATTCTAGCAGTTTTCATAAACGGTATTCCAAGAATCAATGGAGCATCTTCATCTTCCTCCATTTCAATCACCACAAAGTCGATAGGAAATAAGAATTTGTCCACCTTAACCAATACATCTTCCTCTACACCGTGAGGACGGGTAGTGGATTTATCGGCAAGTTGCAATGTCATTTGTGTGGTTCTCAATTCCATCTGTCCCAACCTTTTCACAATCTACAAAGGTATCAAATTGATACTAGAGCCCAAATCAATCAACCCGTTGCCAACATAGATATTCCCTATTGTAACCGGCAAAGTGACTCATCCCGGATCACTTTCTTTCCTCGGGAGAGTACGTTGAATGATAACACTACAACTAGCATCAACCATGATAGTCTCTTGATCCGTATACCTCTTCTTTTTTGTGAGGATGTCCTTCATGCATTTTGCATATTTCAGCATTTGCTCCAAAGCCTCGAAAAATGGAATTTTTATTTGGAATTGTTTGAAAATATCCATAAACCGAGCATAGTGCCTCGCACTATCTTTCTTTGACGGAGCATGAGGATATGGCAAATGTTGGATCGGAATAGAACTCAACGGTTCCTTCCCCTTCCTAGTATTTTGAAATTTTTCTTCTCTCTTTCTTTTTTCTTCTTCCTCACTTTTTTTCTTTTCATTTTCAACTACATCTCCCTCAACATTTTTTTCTACTTCAATCTCATCACTATCTTTTTGTTTTTCAACTACTTCCTCCTCCTCCACTACAACTTCACTTATGCCCATATCAATCTCTCTTCCACTTCTTGTTAGAATAGCCTTACATTCCTCTTTTGGATTTTGTTGAGTATTCGCCGAAAAAGTTCCCTTGTGTTGGTCGGCCAATTGTTTTGATAATTGTCCGACTTGCGTTTCAAGATTCTTTATGGCCGCATCGGTATTCTTTTGATTTGACATTGACATTTGCATAAATTTTGTGAGAGTGTCCTCCATCTTTGTATTTCCACTTGGAGCTTATGGAGGTTGAGTGTAATTTTGATATTATTGACGATTTGAAGGTCCAGCTTCTTGAGGTCTCCACGGTTGTTGATAACCTTGATTACCTCTTGGTTGGTAACCTTGGTTGCCTTGTTGGTAAGGTGGTCAAGGTTGGTATCCTTGATTTTAATTTCCCGCATAATTTACCTCTTCCACTACCGGAGGACAATACCCGGTAAGGTGATCTCCTCTACAAAGCTCATAACTCGCTATTAGTTGGTTGTTGTTGGGAACTTCTTGCATCTCTTTTATTTGTTGTGGAAGTTTTGCCATTTGTTGCGTCAACAACTCCACTTGTTGTGATAACAGTTTATTTTGTGTAAGAATTGCATCATTAGTTCCCAACTCAAGCACTCCCGCTTTCTTTTGCAAAGGGCCACGGTTATGGTTCCCTTGATGGTCATTTTGAGCCATCCGGTCAATGATAGAAATAACCTCCTCGGCGCTTTTAGCCATTAACGATCCACCCACGGTGGCATCCAACAATGTTTTATGGACCAATTGAAGACCATTTCTAAAAATGTGAACTTGAGTAAGCTCATCGAAACCGTGCCCTTTACACTTTCTCAACATGGACTTGAATCTCTCCCAAGCTTCATTGAGAGATTCATTTCCACCCTGAGTGAAAACTGCAATTGTTGTTTTAGCCTCTATGAAACGATTGTGTGGAAAAAATCGTTCCAAAAACTTTTCCTCAAGCATGTTCCAGTCCGTCATGATTGTTGTAGATTGGTCAAGATACCATTCCTTTTCCTTTATAATGAGGGAATACGGGAACAGTCTCTTAAATAGTGACTCTTCTTCAGCTTCGAGTGCACCAGTCGCTCCCGCAATCTCATAAAACTTAGTCAGGTGTGTAAAAGGATCCTCGTGATCCATACCAGTAAATGGATTCTGATATAGAAACGAAAGGATACCAGCCTTTATTTCTGAATGTCGACTGTTCTGAGCATTGCGCGAGAATTGTGCAGTATGTCTCGGACTATTAGCACATGGAACTGAAGCAGGTGGTGGTGGTGGTGGTGGTGGAGCAGCCATAGTTGGTAGTAACTGTGGTAAAAGTGTAGAAGTTAAACTTTCGTCTCGCTCTCGTCTCTCCTTGGCAAGTTACCTCCTCCGCCGTGTTCTGCTGTTTAACTTACGCGCAGTTCTTTCAATATCATGATAAAAAAGAAGTTGGTATGCGGGTAACTTCCCTCGCATATAACGGAGTCTGCACACTAAACCAAACAAATCAACAAGCACAAGAAAAAAGTTAAACAAACTTAAAACTCAAAAACTATTGCAATGCTTGCACTAACAAGCAACAATCCCCAGCAACGACGCCATTTTGTTGAGGAGTAAATCGTGGGGTGTTTTTATCGTATCCACAGGGGTTGTGCGTTATAGATTCTTGCCGTTCAATAGTCAAATCGTTTCAAGTAAAGGGTTTTTCAATTGATTCTTTGTTTTGTAACATCAATTTGGTAGCAAAGAAGTAAATTAGATTAAAGATGTTGTAAGGTTGAGAAAAGCATGTCAAGATTAGATTTCGCTAATCCTTTTCATACATATCCGATTAATCAAGCATATGAACTTAGTTTCGATCAATACAATCGCGTATCCTCACGAATAAGTTTATGTCTAAAGCAAATTCATGAGTATCATTGTTTAAATCGTTAGATGATGTCTCGCGCTAACAATCAAAACAACAACCGTTAAGATCAATACAAAGCGAATAATAAACCCCAAATCTATGTCTAGAGTTTGGTTTTTAAGACATGAAGATATTAGGTCAAGATTTGGAAAATCTATGTCTAGAGTGATTCAAACCACAAATATATCATTAAGAACAAATAACTTCATCATATATTGATCATCAACCTTGTTCATATACAAACGATCAAAAGAGATACATATAAGCAAGATTAACTACCTCTAATCTTAACAAAAAAGTGTTTAGCTACCCATTACCATGGTAGCTTAATCAACAAGGAAGAAAAGAATCTTTGATAGCATCAAAGTCAAAGATCGAGGATTAATGCTCTAAAGATTAGAATCTCACTTCTCCTTGAAATATTAAGGTTATTTGACCTAGAAACCCTTTTTCTCTCTTTAGAAATGCTGAAAAGTGCAAAGTAAAAGTTATTGGAAAATATCTCCAAGGGAAGATATTTATATGAAGTGCTAAAAGTGCAGTAAGTGGCTCCGCGCTTAGCGCCATCAGGAGCGCGCTAAGCGCGATCAGGAAAAATAGTGTTTTGCCTAAAAAGCGCCCTGAGCGTGGCGACATCCCGCTAAGCGCGGTCTGGGACTTTAGCTACTGTAAGTTGAACAAAAAACGCGCTGAAGGCGCGCTGGAAATCCCGCTCAGCGTGGTTTGGACATTTTGCTACTGGAATTCAGTGAAAGCGCACTGAGAGCGCGCTGAAAAACTCGCTGAGCGCGCTTTGCCGACACGAACTCGTCGAAAATGCTCTTTCAGGCCTTCAATCCTTCACTGATTGATCCTAACATCCAATATAAGCAAAAACACCTGTAAAAGAGCATCAAAATGATCATAATATACAATATGTACAATAAAATCGGAAAGTAGTACAAATATATGAAAACTAATAGATATTCTACTAATATTAACAAAGAAACCAATTGAAAGGGCCTTAAAATATAGTCAAAAGTACGCACAAATTCGCCCTTAACACACACACACACACGTGAATATTAGCCCAGTTCCCATAGAAAATAGAGATTCATCTTAGGTCGAGTTTGAAAAGTATATGTCTATAGCGAATCAAACCCATTAAGATAGAGATTAAATCAAAGATGACATCGATTAAGAGTTGGAAAAGAGATTTTATACAAAGATCCATAAATATACATACAATCAAGATAAACTTACATACAAAACCCCAACAAATAGAGGGTACACAGAGAAGAGAGAAGATGAACAAGAATCTCTCAGTTTGTCAACGCTGATTGAAGCAAATCCACCTCTGGATCATCAAGATATACACTCTAATGTTGTTTCTAAGCTACTCTACTCACAGAATGTGTTTGATGAAGTTGGAGTTAAAAGTTCCCAACAACATAACCTAAAAAATGCTGAAAAGTGACTTAAATAGGGGCTGTAATAGCGCGAACCGCGCTAAGCGCGATCTCACTTAAAGTACCCTTAAACCAACATAAACCCTGCTAAGCACGGTCATGAAAACAAAAATACTCCAGCTACTGCCATCCAGTTCCTGACGCGCTAAAAGTTACACTAAGCATGATTGCCCGCATTTTGTTGGTCAAAACTGCATTTTGAAGCATCCTTCATGGCTCAAATAGGTCCATACTTCAACCATGCATTATTACCTATAAAACAGATGAAAAACTATCAAACTCACTGATATGTACATGAAAACGTAATATATACAACAATATGTAAACTTTACAAAAAGTACACAAAAACGGGGGGATTATTAATGGAAAACCAACGAATCAAGCCAATAAGAGCCAATTATTCACACTCAAAATCACTACAATTTGGCACTTATCACCTGCACAATTTGATGAACACAAAGAAGAACAAAGCTAGTATCACATCTCTTTGTATTTTGATTAGATGACATGTTAAAGATCAAACTTTAAATAAAAAAAGGGCAAAAAGCAAGACACAACAACCATCGAAAAACCTTGGAAAAGCAATTAAGAGGAAACCCTAATCCTTATCCTTCACACTCAACTTTGTGACCAACCATGCTTGGGAACCATGGATCAAATGATATGATAATGAAATGGTATGATGAATATATGATAAGAAATCTAAGGTGAAAATGAGGGTATGACAGATGCGCCTATTTAATATTTTTGTACCTGAAGGTATGAATAGCAACAACTTTAAGACATTCAAGGTAAAAGAGGATTAAATACTAGAATGCCCCGAATTTTTGACCTTTAGGAAAGGAATGGAATGAGTGTAAGTGTATTGTGGCTTTTATTTATTGGGATTATGGGATGGTGATGTAGGTTTGGCTGTTGGAGATTTGAGCAAGGTATTTTGTTATATGGACAGGTTAGTTATGAGAGATATGCTATGATATGCATGATATGCTTCAATGAATGTTTTCTTCCAATGATGAGCTTTTTCCAGTCTTGATAGTGGAGAAATCCCTGCAGGATTTCGAGAATAGTCTAAACGATATATTTGCAAAAGTCTTGATATGTGATAGGTGACACATAGCCTTCACAGGTCGACCTGTGACCTTCATAGGTCGGCCTGATTGCTTTGATAAGCCGACCTAATGCTTTTATAGGTCGAGTCATACAATTTTTCCATCTTAAAATTTCATTTTTGCTCCAACAATTTGCATTCCTTTTGCTCATTATTTCCCATACCTATATATATATATATACAACACCTTCTTCTAGAAATGTACTAAAATTACCTAAACGAAACCAGATTACAAAACATTCCCATCATCTTCAACCTTTCTTCTATGCATACACAATTAAACTACACATAATCATTTTTCGATTGGGTGACCATCTAGATTAGGGTTGATAACGTCCAATTAGGTTGGTGTAACCGAGAATATTGGGTTGGGATCTTTGTGTGTTTCAAATAAGAAAACCAAGGTGGGGTTTTCCTTCAAGATCATTGGTATTTGAAAGTTTTGGGCAAGATCACGTCAACACAGATTCGACCGAGTGAAATCCTTGGGACAAGATGGTTTCCTTGCAAGGGAGTAGCGCGAGACGGTGAATTATGTTCAGGAATCTTGGGTTCAACAAGTGCATGCTCGCGATAATCGGTGGATTGTAGCCATATTGTTGGTGACTTGATCAAGTTTTGATCAAGGGTTTAGAGGTAGTTGAGTCAACAACAAACCATAGGGTTTGTGGGGTTAGAGTTCTTCACTCTTGTATAAACATTTTTGCAAAGATAAGGTTAATTGCAGGTATCTCAATTCGATTTCGGATTGAGAGCAAACATACCCATAGCGAGGCCGATTGGGTAACTACCTAAACAAATATTTGTGTCTCTTTATCGCTTTATCTCTCTTTAATTGTTGTTCTTGCAAATTATCGATTTCGTAATTGTTTCGATTAATTCGATTGGAAATTGTTTTCAACTATCTTTTAAAGTGTTGTTGTTGATATAATCATAATCACTTTGATTGTGATTGACTTTTAACATAAACAAAACGAATAGAATTTCCAAACGTGATTCATCGCATACAAAGTGTTCGATAAATTGTTTTTGAGTATTTTTATCGCTGTGTTCATTGGAAATAATCATTATGAATAGCTTTGCATTTGATTGATCTGCGAATTAATCATTGTTGAACAATTTATGTTCATTATCATTCCATCAATTTTCATTACGCATATCCGAGCTTTTCGGTAGTAGGTTCGGTTAGACGATTTTATTCGGGTTGTTTCTGTTGTGCTATATATCTAATATCTAACTAATAAAAGTAATCCCCACTAACTCTCTATTTTAACCTTTTGATTAAAGTCTCATTTTAAATAAATCAAAAGGGCATTATTGACTAATTACATATTTAGTGCAATATTAGGGACTTAGCATTTAATGCTGCTGATGTGTAATTTCTACAAATTTTTTCACGGTGAAATAACAATATTTGGAAAAAGTGGGATACCTAAAGACAAGTCTAAAAAGTTGTGCATATCACCTTGATCATTGAAAAGGGTTTTGGGAATTTGTTAAACCACATTAACGCATGCTTCCGTCTCATTTCAACATAACTATGCTTTTCCTCTACCTGTGGAATTTGTAAACCATATTTTAACGCATGCTTCCATGGATCCAATCTATTCAAACCCTTCTCCGTCGCCTCCACTCTCACTCTCTCATCCCTCTTTCTCTCTCTTTGCATACCTTTCAACCGGTCAAACCCTAACTTTCACTTCTCTCAAATTTTTTGTCTTCTGGAAGATACGACGTAACTACTTAAGAGGTGAACGCATAAAATGGAAGCTACGAGGCGTTGGTTTAGTAAGTTTAGGTCAAAAAATATGGAAGCAACAAGCAAGGGGAATTTAATTAGGATTCTGTCAATTATCATTTTATGGTTGCTGTTGTTGCTAACTTTTGAATGGAATTCTTTTACCTTATTTGTTGTTGTGGTTTTGATCAGAAATTAATGGCTTTGAAGAAGGCTTTTGCCGATATCATACTCAATACTGCGAAGGAGGCAGCTGCGAGAATAATGGTTTTCGAGAGAAAATCCACTCGATTTCAACGAGAGCTTGCTTCTACTAAAGATGAAGCACTTCTCATGGTTCTTAGACTCAAACAAATGCTTGATTCTAAGGTTTGATATAAAGGGTTGCTTTTTGGTTGATTAAAGTTATTTTCTTTTGCCTTTTTCCTGAATTGCTCTATGTTTGCATTTTATTTTTTTATTTTTTTTTATTTTAAAGTTTGGTTTTTGTTTGATTTGAATAATCAGGTAAAAAAGGTTGAAGAGTCTCTATAATAATCAGGTAACTGTGTTGAATGAGTCTCTATTGTTTAACGAGTTTCTTAACCCATATGTTATTTGTATCTAAAAAAGGGCATACTATTGTTTTAGGGGTAGGGTGAAATTTAATCATGTTCCTTTTAGTCATGTAACTGTGGTTGATTTGAATTCATATATGGCTTTTGCAATTACAATTGTGGTTAGATAGAGAGATTTGGAGAACTTTAAAGTTTAAATTGCCACCATGCCGTTTTTTAAAGTCTTGATTGCGACATTAAGGTTGAAATAATGGAATTGTGGTTGCACCTGAAATTTTTCCATTATTGTGATGATGATGATATGTTATTTATGATATTATATTATGAGATTTTGTTATATGTGCAGGCTGGTCTTGCTAAGCTCATTGGACTTGCTGGAGAGACTAATCTGCATGCAAGTGTTTCCCATACAAACTGATGAGTATATGTCTTTTTACTTATTTATTTATTGCTATTACTTTAATTATAAAATATGTGAGGTTATTATAATAGCTGTAAAAAAGAACATGGTTGGTGACATTTTTATCTTTAAAAGTGAAAATAACTTAATTTGTGGTTGGACCAGGGTTCACTGGAAGTGTTTATTAAAGAACTAAATTCATAGGATATCTTTAAACTTTTCTCTTATTTATTTTTTATGTTGAGTGTGTTTGTGACACAGTTGTTTGTGGCTGAATATCGTTATTTGTGGTTCGTGGTGAAACAGTTGTTTGTTTTTCCTTCTTCTCCTCTTTCGGTTTCGCTTTGATTTGTCATCATGTTGGCTGGGTATTGTTATTTGTGGTTTCACTTTCATTTGTGATTATGTTGGCTGGGTTTGTTGTAATTTTGTTGTATGTTTACAGGTTGAAGGAGGTATAATGAATTGTTTAAAGAAGTATTCTAAAGAATGATGAATCAAATTATGTGCAGATGAGAGAAATATAAAGAAGTATTCTATTTTTAAAGAATTATTTTAAAGAAATATAAAGATTGTTTATGTCGGTTGGTTTAAGGTGAGATTGATCACAACTTCATGAAATTGCTTCTACTTGATCATTACTTTAGTTGAACTCTTTTAATACATTCTCACTATTTTTGAATATTGGGTTTTGCATATATATCGTAATTGATTTTTTTCTTCTATTTGTTAGGATATTATAACCTCTTAGTTATTGATTGCTATTAGAGGTACCAATGATAGTTTTTTTTAATATCAAATGAAACTTCTACATAAACAAAAGGGTTACAATCTTGATTTTTAGAGACATGATTGTAGGTTTTCCTCTCAATTGATATGGTTAGTGATTTGGTTTTAGTAGATGCAGTTGTGAAGAAAATAATTGAGACAGAGATATATATGATGAAATCTTATGGAATCTTATGGGTATGTTTTTATTTCTCTTTTAGTTTTTATTTGATTTGATGAAATCAAGTCATTCATTAATTTATTTTTATATGATAATCATCTAATGCAATGTATATGATATTTAGGAAAGTTTTTATAATTTTGGGAGGTCTGTGTGAACACAATTTTTGAAAAATGTTAATGTTGAATAGGGAAATGAAATATATAAATGTTTTTTTACACAAATATGTATAAGCTATATTGCTATTTTCTTTGATGGTCTTATTACTTATGGAATTAAGTATTATATTATCGTGCAGTTTTTTCAATAAATTCCCATGGAAATTGAGTATTATATTGTGGGTTCCATTTTCTAATTACCTGATCAGCTGTATCATTATTATTACGTTTTTCTATTTTGTTGGACTTCAAATTGTAACATTATATCTAAAATATTTTGTTTTGTTTCACTTTAAATTGTAACATTATATCTAAAATATTTATACCATAATTATTACTTTTAAAATATTATTGTTTAAACTTCTCTGTTGTATATTATAATAATATTTCAATTTTCCATATGAAACATTAATAAAGTATTATTTGTCGGTTAGATATTGTAACATACTTTCAATTTTTCATATGAAGCATTAATGACATTATTTGTTTTCTTTTTATTTTCAATTTTCTATATGAAGAATTATCGGGTACTCTTTACTTTTTTTTTAATAACGTGAATATAAAATTACATGTAAATGTTATATTAAAAAAAAAACTTCTCAATATTTTTATTGATTAATTATTCAAAAAATTATTTTTATTAACTAATTAGTTAAAAAATTGAATATTGTTATTATGCTATAACATCTAAAAATTGTATAATTGTAAACTTCAAAAAATTTAAATATTTTAATTCTTCTAAAAAGCAATATTTGATTCAATTTTATTATTTACTATTGATATGCAATTGATTGCATATTAATAGTAAATTTAATTCTTTTAATAAATTGATGTTTAGTCTTTATCAATCATTTGTTGAAATGAAGTTGTAATATATGAAATAAAATATATAAATGTGTCAATAATTAAAATTTTATATCCATTTTACAAAAGTCAATCAAAAATTACATTTTTAAAAATATTAATTAAATATTAAATAATATAAATATATTTTTTTAATTATTTTTTATCAAACAATGTAATTTAATTTTTCAATATAAAATATTTTCACTAAGAAATTTAGTTTTTCATTCTAAAATATGCATAATTTAGTTTTGTATTATAAAAACATATATATAATATTTTTAAAAACGGGAATAAGTTAAAATAATTTTTATAAACGTGAGTAAGTCAAAAATATTTTTATAAAAGGATAGACAAGCTCAAGGCGGTTATAATTACATTATTTATTATTGATATTCAATTGATTGCATTTAATTATATTTCATTAATTAATGAATCATATTGATTGCTTTTAATTACATTTCATTAATTAATTTTATCAAAATGTAAGTTTTTCATAAATTTTAGTGTGAAAATGATATTATATAGAAAATATTATAGAAAAATAATTCGAGGTATGACTGGAATTATAAGAATAAAATTTGAATTAATTTAAAAAAAACTAAAGTTTTACTTAAAACTACTTTTAGAATTTTTATTGTAGAATTTATAAATATATATATATATATATATATATTAAATTGTTATAGATAATTATTTGTTAAATTATAGGTAAAACTATATATTAAATTGTTATTTATAATTATTTGTTAAATAATAAGTAAAAAATGAATATTTAATTTAAAATATATTTATAATACAATTAAAAGTCGGGTATTATTAGTAAATTTATACCTAAATTTTTAAATTTTTATTGTAGAATTGAGTTTTAAGTAAACATTACCCTAAATTAAAAAAAATATATTGTAATTTAAAAAGTATATAAAACTAGAGTAATATTAAAAATTTTAATATTTAGAATTACAATAGTAATTAGAGTAATATTTTTTTTTAAATTACAATTGTAAAATTGAACATATTTTTAAATTATTATTTAGAGTCATATTTCAGTTTTATAAGAAATAAATGTTTAATGTTAAATTATTATTTAATATTGTAATTGATTTTTTTGATATTCTTAGATCTAATTTTTGATTTACCTACATTTATCTACACTAATAAAGGTTAAATTATTACGTTTTGGTTTACCTACTTATAATTATTCCATATTCTTAGAACAAAAAGATTTTTTTTTTATCTTTCCTATTTAAAGTTTAATATTTGATTTATTTTATTTGTTAATTTTATTTTTTAATTTAAGCATGCCACATATAAGTAGAGGAGTGGATTTGCAAAATTTTGAAAACTAACTATCTCTATTTAATCAAACCAACTGTTCCTATTTTTTATCTTATTTTCTTTTTAATTATTATTATTATTATTATTATTATTATTATTATTATTATTATTATTATTATTATTCAAGTGGACGAGGATGTTTTTCATCTTTTCGTATCCTGTCCTAAAATTCAATTGCTTTGGAGGAAAGTGTTTTCTTGGTTAGATATCCCTTTGTTTACTGCGGATTCCATTAGTAAACACGCGTTACTTTGGTTTTTGGCTGTGGTAGATAGGAGCAATGAAGTAATGGCTTGTTTAGTGTGGTTTGGAACGGTGTCGGGCATATGGAATATGAGGAATAATATCATTTTTAATAATGTAATTTGCAATATTGACGAGTTATTTTTTAGTATTGTAACTGTAACTTGGAGGTGGTTGGAGATAGGTCGTAGGAGGTGCTCTTTTTATGATTGGTTAAAACAACCTCTGGACTTTTTGTAATTGCTTTGGGTGCTTTTACCTCCCATTGTCTTTTACCTTTTTTATTGGTGTTTGTATTGGGCTGGAGAACCCCTTTTTCTCCCTTTAATACAGCTTTGCCTATCAAAAAAAAAAATATTATTATTATTATTATTATTATTATTATTATTATTATTATTAGAGATTAAAGGTAGTGCACTGTCCGTGTAAACTAGTTTTACACCATCATCCAATAGAATTATAATATTCTGCTGTGTCATATCAGTATTTTAAAATTAAACGTGTAACTTGGCGGGATATACGTCTGTGATTGGTTGACAATGTATTATTATTATTATTATTATTATTATTATTATTAAAGTATCAATTAAAAGTTGAATTGAATGTTGAACCGGTAAAATAAAAATGAATATGGTGGTCACATGTTGCCAACACAATACCCTCCATGTTATTTTGGTCTTATTTTGTATTTTTTTAATGTTTTATTTAATTATTTCTTATAATTTGTTATTTCATTATTAATTACTAGAATTTAATATGAAAAGAGTGGATAAATGTCAAGTGGGGGTGTTGGTAGATATTGGTATTTTAGTTGGTGGTTTTTAGACTAAAATTTGACTTATTTATTTTAAAAAACTAAAAATTATTGATACAATTATTTTTATACATAGTCATGAGTCATCATATCATTGTTTCTGGGGTTCTTGGCCTACAATCGTAAATTTGTCCACATCCGCTTTAGCTGCATTTGCTTTTAATGAACTTATAGCACTTTTGTTTTGTTTTTATGATACGATTGTTATTAGGTTTTTCTAATGTGAAAGTTGTTTATGAGATTGATGACAGTAATGAGACTTCGGGAGTTGATGAGAGTGTTGGAAATAGAATTTCATTAATGTTCTGTTTAGCAAACTGATTAAGAACTCATAATATTATATAGTTCATGACATTTTTTTTGGATGATGATGATAATGTAGAAGTGAAATGTTTTAATTGATTATATTATTTATGTTTTTTAATCTTTTAGAACACATTATATGTAATACCCCGTAAATTTATAAACGCTCTGGTGAATATTATTATGATCAACTGGGTTCCGGAGTACTCTGAGTAATTATTTGATAAAATAATTAGAGTAAACTGACGAACTCAAAGTCGATTAAATTAATAGTATTTAACGTTGAGTTTTTATAATTTGATGTATTTGAGCTAATTTTGGACATTTAGTAGTGTTACTAAAAATGATAGTTTCTATACTATCTATTTTCTTTTCATTTTCCTTGGAAAAACAAACAAAAGCTAAAAGAGAAAGAAAGAAAAGGAAAAAGGGAAGGAAGGAAAGGAAAAGAAAGAGGAAGAAGAGAAATTTTCCAAAAGCTCAAGAATCATCATCAATTCATCTGTCCTTCGTTTAATCGACTCAGTATCAACCTCCTCGTCTAGTAATCCAGGTGGGTTCTAGTTAGACCCTTTAGAGTAGAGTTATTTTTGAGTTTAGAGTTAGATTGGAAATTGGGAAAAATGGATATTTTGGTATAAATCATGAATCTAACTGTTAAAATTCAATGTTTGATTATATGTTATACTGGTTGTGATGTTATAACATGTTTTGATGCATTTTGATTTATGAAAAATGGGATTTGGGGTTGATTTTGGATCAACCCGTAGCAGAAGAAATTCTGCAGAAACTTCTGCATTTTTCTCTGCCCATACGCGTATGGGGTATGTCAATACGCGTATGGGGCTTGTCAATACGCGTACGGCAAGGGCAATACGCGTACGGCAATTCTAAAAGGAATTTTCAAGGAAAATGTCTCTGCCCATACGCGTACGGCCTTAGGCAATACGCGTATGGATGGTCGAGCATTTTGAGCAATACGCGTATCGCTTGGGGCAATACGCGTATGGCTGGGCGAGAATCTTAGGCAATGCGCGTACGGGGAGTGCCAATACGCGTACGGCCAGGAGAGTTGCAGAATTCTGCTGTTGTGATTTATTTTTCCGATCGATTGTTTACAATGCCGTAACTTTTTGTACGTAACTCGGATTGGAACAATTTTGATATCGTTGAAAAGATAATAAAATGTACTTTCTTATTACTTTGGTTTTAAGATTGTCGGCCGATTTAATTATATCGGGAATTATGAAATAGTGTCATTTTTGTCGACTTTTATCTGTTAAATGTGTGTAATTGTTGTTAACAATGTATGCATGCTAAAATATGAAATAGGCAGAGTGAGGATTATTACCAAAAACTGTGTCGGGAGTGTGAATTGTTCCATGTGTGGCAACGCTCGTGCATGAAAGGCCGAGGCGTGTGCATTCTGTTTATCAATAACCACAGTTTTGCGGTGTCGTTCATGAGACTCGAGCACCTCCTCTGAACATTATACACAACTACTTGGCAGGTTTGAGTCCCGTGTTAAGTACGATTGGAGCCTACGGGTAAAGAGACTTGTGACGGTGTACGGGCCGTGAGAAGTGACGGATCACGGTGTACGGACCGGTGATCCCGAATCCAATCGTATGCCAAGTAGCTACAAGGATCCATGACTCGGATCGCCTTCTAGACGTAGAAGGGTACGGGAAAAGGGGATACCTTGGTATTGGTTATTGATATGTGAGTTCTTGAGTGTACGGACTCAGAACGTACTTCGGTACTTTGTGAATCCTTGAGTTTACAGGCTCAAGAGGTACTTCGGTACTAGTGTGAGTTTACAGGCTCACCGTGATGGTTACTTGTGTGTGTGTACTCATGGTCTTTCCCCTTTCCCCTTGGACATGAGTTAGGATTATTAGAACCTTGTAAAGCCGAGAGGACTTTAAGATAGGTAACTCACTGAGATTTGATGTATCTCACCCCACTGTTGTTGTTTACATCACAGGTTCTGCAGGTTCCGCGAAGGGTAAGGATAAGGTTATCTGACTTTCCTTACGGATCGTAGTTTTGTGATGGCATGGCTTCCGCTATGGCGTTATGTTTTGAGATCATTGTTTTGATCTAGTTCTTAATTTTTATCATTTTGGAACATCTTGTATATGTAATGCCTTAGACTTTTAGGTGTTTTTGTATTAGAGGCATTTATGTGTATAATGTGTTAACTAGGAACTTATTATGTTTCAGTACCAAAAGTGAGACTTATATATAATATGTGATTTGATGCATTAATTATATGTGGGCTTTACAGTTGGTATCAGAGCAGGTCGTATCCTCGACCTAGCCATGAAATAGAATAAGTGTTTCTTTCCGTTTCAGATACGTGGTGTCGTCGTTGGTCTTGCATGTTATATTTGTAGTATTGGGCCTGATCAACTTAATTCTATTTGTATGACATTCAGGAACATGGCTGACGGAAGTAGAAACAACCGTGGGAGACCCAGAACTCCGAGGGCTACTCCAGCTGGGACGGTTCCGCAGGGTGATGAAGGGAATGCCCCTTTGTACCAATTTATGCAACAGATGCAGCAGCAGCAGAATCAGTTCATGCAGGGAATGATGCAACAAATGGCTGATGGTCTGCATCCTCCAGTGGTTATTCCGGAAGTTGCAGGAGGAACCTACAGGGAATTTGTTCGTATGAATCCTCCGGAGTTTCAAGGAGGGCTAGATCCGGTGAAGGCACACGAATGGATAACAGGTATGGAACGGATTTTTCAGATAGTTCATTGCAGTGAGGAGAATAAGGTGGTCTTTGCTTCTCACTGGTTGAAGGGTCCTGCCATGAGGTGGTGGGAGAGCGCTTCAGCCTTGATGACAAGTCAGGAGGTGCCGAAAGTATGGGAACAGTTTAAGGTAATCTTTATGGAGAAATATTTTCCGAGTTCATTAAGGTCTCAAAAGGAGTTTGAGTTCCAACAGTTGAGACAGGGAAATTTATCAGTGGCTTCCTATGCGGAAAAGTTTGAGATCATGGCTGACTATTCTAGACAGGCCATGTATGCTCCTGACGAGAGGTGGAAGATTGATCAGTTTTTGTTTGGGTTGAGGGCTGAAATTTCACACAGCGTGTCTCAACGGGAATTTGCTACTTATGCTGAAATGTTACGACAATGTTATGTAGCGGAAAATAGTTTGAAAAAGGTACAAATGGAGGTGGATTTGAACAGGACAACTCAGGGTGACCGTGGAAGGTCGAATCAACAGTTTAGGCAAAGGCAACAGTCTTCCAAAGGGAAGCAAGTACAGGGCTCTAGAACTAGTGTGCCTCCAGTATGTCGCACTTGTGGGAGGAGTCATTTTGGTAGGTGTTATTCGGATGGAATACGGTGTTATCAGTGTAACAAGATGGGTCACGTAGCGAGGGATTGTCCTCAGAGTAGGAATCCGGCACAAGGGAAGACTACTGGTCGAGTATATACTCTGGATGCAAGGAAAGCAAAGGGTGATAATTCCTTGATTGCGGGTACGTGTTTTGTTAATGGTCAACCTTGTTTTGTTTTATTTGATTGTGGGGCAACGCATTCTTTTATATCCACGCGATGTGTGAAGCGACTTGGGTTGCAAACTATTCCTTTGTTCCCTCCTATGGTGGTTACTACTGCCATGGATGAAATGGTTGAAACACCACTGCTGTGTGAAAATTGTGTTTTGTCGGTGAATGAAAGAGTCTTCCAGATTGATCTTATTTGTTTGCCACTTAAGAAAGTGGATGTTGTTCTGGGAATGGACTGGCTTTCAGCTAATTCGGTTTTTATCGGTTGTGAGGAGAAGTTAATTATTATTCCATCTGCTGAGGCTACTCCGAAAGATGTATTATCAACGATTTTAGAAGGTACGGTGGGAATGGTAAATTTCTTGTTTGAGAAAGAGAAATCTGTTCTATTGGTTCTTACTAAGGAAGGGAGTAGTAAACAGCAAGTTCTGAGTATTCCAATAGTGTGTGAGTTTCCTGAAGTGTTTCCTGAGGATGTTTCTTCTCTTCCTCCGGAGAGAGAAGTTGAGTTCTCTATTGACCTGGTACCGGGAACGGCTCCTATATCCGTTTCTCCGTATCGGATGGCACCACTTGAATTAAGAGAATTGAAGGACCAATTAGAGGACTTGATGTCTAAGCATTTTGTTAGGCCTAGTGTTTCACCGTGGGGAGCTCCAGTGTTATTGGTAAAGAAGAAAGATGGGGGAATGCGTTTGTGCATTGATTATCGTAAGTTGAATAAAGTTACCATTAAGAATAAGTACCCCTTACCAAGGATAGATGACTTATTGGATCAATTGAAGGAGTCTGTGTGTTCTCGAAGATTGATTTACGGTCGGGTTATCATCAGATTCGAGTGAAGAGTTCCGATGTGCCAAAGACTGCATTTACGACACGTTACGGCCATTATGAATTCTTAGTGATGCCTTTCGGTGTGACTAATGCTCCAGCTGTTTTTATGGATTACATGAATCGAATATTTCAGGCGTACTTGGACCAATTTGTGGTAATCTTTATTGACGACATTCTTATTTATTCTCGTACTCCACAAGAGCATGGAGAACATCTGAGGATTGTCTTATCGGTCTTGCAGGAGAAGCAATTGTTTGCTAAGTTGAGCAAGTGTGAGTTTTGGATGTGGGAAGTTAATTTTCTTGGACATGTTATATCTCAAGGTGGCGTGGCAGTGGATCCATCAAAGGTAGAAGCAGTGATTAATTGGGAGAGACCGAGAAATGTTTCAGAAGTCAGAAGTTTCTTGGGATTGGCCGGTTACTATAGAAGGTTTATTAAGGGCTTTTCTCAATTGGCCTTACCAATGACGAAACTTACTCGGAAGGATGTTATTTTTGAGTGGGATTCAGGTTGCGAACAAAGTTTTATGCATTTGAAGGAAAGTTTGACGAGTGCTCCAGTATTAATTATTCCTGATCCTAACAACTCTTATGAAGTATTCTGTGATGCTTCTAAGAGGGGATTAGGGGGTGTTCTGATGCAGGGCGGTCAAGTAGTAGCTTATGCTTCCCGACAGTTGAAAGTTCACGAGAAGAATTATCCAACTCATGATTTGGAGCTAGCTGCCGTGGTGTTTGCACTGAAGGTGTGGCGTCATTATTTATATGGTGTACGTTTTGAAATGTTCAGTGACCACAAAAGTTTGAAGTATTTGTTTGACCAAAAGGAATTGAATATGCGACAAAGAAGGTGGATGGAGTACTTAAAGGATTATGACTTAGAATTGAAGTATCATCCAGGAAAGGCGAATAAAGTAGCAGATGCTTTAAGTCGGAAAATGGTTCATAGTGTGGAATTGATGATTTTGGAGTATTCATTGTTGGAGAAGTTTAGAGATCTTAATCTCCAGTTCGTGTGGACTCCGAATGGGGTAATTATGGGAAATTTGAATGTCAATTCTACTTTGAGAGTTGAGATTCAACAGGCACAATTGTTAGAGGAAGAATTACAAGAATTGTCACTTCAACCGGGTTTTACACAAGCAACTGATGGGATTGTTTTGTTTAATCAACGGATTTGTGTTCCGAAGGATGAGGTATTGAAAAGGAAGATTTTAGACGAAGCTCATAAAGGTACTTTTACGATACATCCTGGTTCTTCGAAGATGTATCAGGATTTAAAGAAGGATTATTGGTGGTCTGGGATGAAAAAGGATATAGCGGAATATGTATCAGAATGTGCGGTGTGTCAACAGGTGAAGATTGAACACCAAAGACCGGGCGGTTTGTTACAACCTTTGGATATTCCAGTTTGGAAGTGGGATAGTATTTCTATGGACTTTGCAGTGGGTTTACCCCGTACCCAGGGTGGGTATGATTCTATTTGGGTAATTGTAGATCGACTAACGAAATCTGCACACTTCTTAGCCGTGAAGACTACTTATAAGGCAAGTCATCTTGCAAGGTTGTTTATTGCTGAGATTGTGAGATTGCATGGTATTCCTTCTAGTATTGTGTCTGATAGAGATCCGAAGTTTACTTCGAGGTTTTGGAAGATGTTCCAACAAGCGATGGGTACGAATTTGCGTTTGAGCACGTCGAATCATCCTCAAAGGGATGGTCAGACTGAGCGAACAATACAAACGATGGAGGACATGTTAAGAGCTTGTGTGCTAGAGAGTAGAGGGAATTGGAAAGAACTTTTACCGTTAATTGAGTTTTCCTAAAACAACAGTTACCATGCGAGCATCGGTGTGGCTCCGTATGAAGCATTGTATGGGAGGAAGTGTAGGACACCGTTGTGCTGGGCTGAAATTGGCGAAGATAGAATTTTGGGACCCGAGATTATTCAAGAGACTACGGAAAAGATTCGAATGATCCGTGAGAAAGTTAAACAAGCACAAGATCGTCAAAAGAGTTATGCGGACAATCGTAGGAGACCTTTGGAATTTGAGGAAGGTGACCATGTATTTCTGAAAGTTACTCCGAGATTGAGATTGAAAGGACCGTTTAAGTCACGTAAATTAAGTCCGAGATACGTGGGACCGTATCAGATTTTAGAAAGGATTGGTGAAGTTGCTTACAGATTAGCCTTACCACCCTCTCTATCTGAAATGCATGATGTTTTTCACGTATCTCAGCTCCGTAAGTTTATTCCTGATCCTCCTCAGCCAATTCTACCCGAATCAGTGGAAATTGAAGCGGATTTGACTTTTGAACCACAACCAAGTTGTATTGTGGGAAGGGAAACAAAAGTGTTAAGGAACAAAGATATTCCACTTGTTAAGGTGCAATGGGATATGACGCATCCGGGCGATGCTACTTGGGAACTAGAATCGGAAATGCGAGATTCTTATCCACACCTGTTCAGGTAATATTCTTAATTCGAGGACGAATTTCTATTTAAGGGGGGGGGGGGGGGAGGATGTAATACCCCGTAAATTTATAAACGCTCTGGTGAATATTATTATGATCAACTGGGTTCCGGAGTACTCTGAGTAATTATTTGATAAAATAATTAGAGTAAACTGACGAACTCAGAGTCGATTAAATTAATAGTATTTAACGTTGAGTTTTTATAATTTGATGTATTTGAGCTAATTTTGGACATTTAGTAGTGTTACTAAAAATGATAGTTTCTATACTATCTATTTTATTTTCATTTTCCTTGGAAAAACAAACAAAAGCTAAAAGAGAAAGAAAGAAAAGGAAAAAGGGAAGGAAGGAAAGGAAAAGAAAGAGGAAGAAGAGAAATTTTCCAAAAGCTCAAGAATCATCATCAATTCATCTGTCCTTCGTTTAATCGTCTCAGTATCAACCTCCTCGTCTAGTAATCCAAGTGGGTTCTAGTTAGACCCTTTAGAGTAGAGTTATTTTTGAGTTTAGAGTTAGATTGGAAATTGGGAAAAATGGATATTTTGGTATAAATCATGAATCTAACTGTTAAAATTCAATGTTTGATTATATGTTATACTGGTTGTGATGTTATAACATGTTTTGATGCATTTTGATTTATGAAAAATGGGATTTGGGGTTGATTTTGGATCAACCCGTAGCAGAAGAAATTCTGCAGGAACTTCTGCATTTTTCTCTGCCCATACGCGTATGGGGTATGTCAATACGCGTATGGGGCTTGTCAATACGGGTACGGCAAGGGCAATACGCGTACGGCAATTCTAAAAGGGATTTTCAAGGAAAACGTCTCTGCCCATACGCGTACGGCCTTAGGCAATACGCGTATGGATGGCCGAGCATTTTGAGCAATACGCGTATCGCTTGGGGCAATACGCGTATGGCTGGGCGAGAATCTTAGGCAATGCGCGTACGGGGAGTGCCAATACGTGTACGGCCAGGAGAGTTGCAGAATTCTGCTGTTGTGATTTATTTTTCCGATCGATTGTTTACAATGCCGTAACTTTTTGTACGTAACTCGGATTGGAACAATTTTGATATCGTTGGAAAGATAATAAAATGTACTTTCTTATTACTTTGGTTTTAAGATTGTCGGCCGATTTAATTATATCGGGAATTATGAAATAGTGTCATTTTTGTCGACTTTTATCTGTTAAATGTGTGTAATTGTTGTTAACAATGTATGCATGCTAAAATATGAAATAGGCAGAGTGAGGATTATTACCAAAAACTGTGTCGGGAGTGTGAATTGTTCCATGTGTGGCAACGCTCGTGCATGAAAGGCCGAGGCGTGTGCATTCTGTTTATCAATAACCACAGTTGTGCGGTGTCGTTCATGAGACTCGAGCACCTCCTCTGAACATTATACACAACTACTTGGCAGGTTTGAGTCCCGTGTTAAGTACGATTGGAGCCTACGGGTAAAGAGACTTGTGACGGTGTACGGGCCGTGAGAAGTGACGGATCACGGTGTACGGACCGGTGATCCCGAATCCAATTGTATGCCAAGTAGCTACAAGGATCCATGACTCGGATCGCCTTCTAGACGTAGAAGGGTACGGGAAAAGGGGATACCTTGGTATTGGTTATTGATATGTGAGTTCTTGAGTGTACGGACTCAGAACGTACTTCGGTACTTTGTGAATCCTTGAGTTTACAGGCTCAAGAGGTACTTCGGTACTAGTGTGAGTTTACAGGCTCACCGTGATGGTTACTTGTGTGTGTGTACTCATGGTCTTTCCCCTTTCCCCTTGGACATGAGTTAGGATTATTAGAACCTTGTAAAGCCGAGAGGACTTTAAGATAGGGAACTCACTGAGATTTGATGTATCTCACCCCACTGTTGTTGTTTACATCACAGGTTCTGCAGGTTCCGCGAAGGGTAAGGATAAGATTATCTGACTTTCCTTACGGATCGTAGTTTTGTGATGGCATGGCTTCCGCTATGGCGTTATGTTTTGAGATCATTGTTTTGATCTAGTTCTTAGTTTTTATCATTTTGGAACATCTTGTATATGTAATGCCTTAGACTTTTAGGTGTTTTTGTATTAGAGGCATTTATGTGTATAATGTGTTAACTAGGAACTTATTATGTTTCAGTTCCAAAAGTGAGACTTATATATAATATGTGATTTGATGCATTAATTATATGTGGGCTTTACATTATATTTGGCTATCTACATTGTTTAAACTAATTTTTTTGTGACTGCAATTTAAATTAATTGCATTGAAGCAGCATTACTAGAGAAGTCCGAAGGATATATCAGGGTAATAATAATAAAAAATTATAATGGTAATCATGAAAAATATGGTAAGAATTTATTCACATAGAAAAACCAGACTGTACTGTTTTTAAGTATTTATACAATTATTTTTATAAATGGGAATAAGTTATAATTATTTTTGTAAACGGGAATAAGTTACAAATAATTGTATAAACGGGAAAATTCATCTATCGATACAATAATTTTTACAAACGATAATAATTTACGAATATTTTTATAAATGGACACACGAGTTCAAGGCTCTTATAAACGAGAAAAAGTTTACATGTTGATAAAATTATTTTTAGAAACTAGAATAAGTTAAAAATATTTAGAAACGAGAATAAGTTATAATTATTTTTATAAACGAGAATAAGTTACAAATAATTTTATAGTGAAATACGCAAGTACATTTTTTATTTACATTGTATTCTATTAAATCTACACTACACACTATTTTATTTTTATAAAGGAAAAAAATTCAAATACATTAAAAATATTTTTATAAATTGTACACGGGTTCAAGACGCTTATAAACGGGAAAAAGTCTACATGTTGATATAAATAATTTTATATACGGAAATAAGTAAAAATATTTTTTTTTAATGGGAAAAAGTCTACATGTTGATATAAATATTGTTGTTGGATTTATCAACCCATTAAGTTGGTTACACTGTAAAATTTTTAGAGTCTGAAAAAAGTTTGTATGTTTGAAAAGTGATATTTTACGATGTAGCGTGTGAATACAGACGGAACCCGTGCTATCATTTGAATTGGAAACATAATTTTATTCAGAGTTGTAGTTTTAGAATTTACTCATCTGAATTCAACTGAGTTTTGATAATTACTGGAATTGCAGGCATAATCCACGGGTAGACATGAACGTATCTATGACATACCAGCTGTAGAATGGTCATTTTAATGTTCATATATTAAATCTATAAGATACTAGCTGTAGACTGATCATTTGAATTTTATTTTTCATACATTGAATTAAGTTTGATATATTTACTCATGCTATTGTAGGAATGAAAATTCTTCGAGTCACATATTGTGTATTGAATGATATTACTATATATTTTTGTATTCCATACGTAGAAAGTGTTAATTTTGTATTTTGTAATTTATATGTATTATTGTTGTTAGATTTATTAACCTATTAAATTGGTTACGCTGTAAAAAATTTAGAATCTGAAAAAAATTACAGGATTAACAAATGATTTTCGCAACGTAGCGTGTGAATACAGACAGAATCCATACAATAGCACAGGTATCTCGCTAGTTTTTTAAAACAAATTTTTGCCAAGAATTTTTTGTTTTAAATTTGTGATCTATTTACCTTCTCTAGAGCAAAGCCTATGTCTAACATTAATTACACTAAAACCAATTAAAACACATTTATTAGTACTTAATATAATAGTATTATAATTAAAATACAAAAACTAAAATGTTCCAGAGAGATGCAATTAAAAGCAAATGAGAAAACGAACAGAGGACTCTCTGAAACAAAATTAGAAGATGAAGGGTAGGAGTGGTGCAAAGTTTAGGGCTTTTCTTCTTTGTACCGTCTTCAAATATTCACTTTACAATTTTCAGTAAAATTTCGAATGTGGATCTCTTACATGTTTCTGCATTCATTTGAAATTATTATAGTTTCTTGATATGTCTTCATTCCTTTTTGGATTTATTTGGATTCCATGAATTTCAGAATTTTCAGATATATTTTTTGTTTCAGTTATTTCATTTTCTACTTGGGATTTTTCTTTAATGGAGAATTTTTTTTGAGATTTTTTTGATTTAGATCTCTAGATTTGGGATTATCAGATCTTATTTTTTCAGTGAGATTTTATTTGGTTTTTATGAGATCGAGAGGAAGGGTTAAGGTTTTAGTCAATGGAATCCAAATAAATCCAAAAGGTTTTGGATGATGAGGATTTCTTTTATACACTTGTTGAAGATGATGATATGGAGTATTTTGACGGCTGTTGTTCATAATCGTAGTCTGTGGCTTATGTTTGTTCTAGGCAGCACTTGCTGTTGGGAGATTACTAGAAATTCCTATTGGGTTTTCTTGTTTTGCTGTTGTAGTGTTTGAATGGAGATTTGGAAAACTACCTGTAATTCTTGTTGATTTGGTCTATCTTGGACCTGTTAATGGAATTTTCTTTGATTTGAGTATAAAAAAAAAATTATATTCATGACGAAGTTAATGATTCTGACGAAGTGAATGATTTTGATGAAGTGAAAGCTTTTGTGAATTTGAGTATATGTGATGTTGCTACATTGGATAAATCTACTGCCGGTAAAAGTGTGGTTGAAGTGAATGAGGATTTGGGTAGTGTGAAATCTAATGCGACTTTGGTGGAGATGATAAGCAAGAGGGAAATTCATTGATGGCTTCTCATTGCTCCATTATTTTCAAAACATTTTAATTTCTATATTTTGATTATAATAATATTATATTAAATATTAACATTGTTTTGATTTGTTTTACTTTAATTTATAAATTAATAAATTAAAAAAACGACATGGAAAATAAAAAATTCTTTTGTTTTATGCCACATCATTAAAAAAATGTCACATATTATAAAAAAAAAATACTTTAGTATTTTTTAAGACTAAAATTGAGGAGGAGATGACCTGTATAAAAAACAAAATATGGAGACTTATTCCGTGAATAGAGCAAAATAGGGTATGGGTGTTCGTGGACCGGTTTGGTTCGGTTTTGAGAAAATATGATGCCTAAACCGATCAAAAATTATGGATTGGTTTGGATTGGATTTTCACATTTTTTTTATAAAATCCAAACCGAACTAAACCAAGAAATAGCGGGTTAGTTTAAGTTGAATTGATAGGATACATTAGGAACAAATGTGCAAAAATATTTTAATTTTTTTAATTTACATTAACCAATTTTCTATAATAATATAAATTTTTTATTTTTTCATATAGGTTGTGAAAGTCACAAATGACATTTTATTTTTCTTTCTTTTTTTTTACGATAAACAATCTCATTCATTAGATGAAAAAGAGATAGTACAAACATATACAAAGATTTTGTGTTAGGACAAACCCCAACCATAATTTAACAACAACACTAATAATTAAGCTAAACAAGCTATGGACATCAGAAACCTTTGAAAAATTAGAAACCAATAGAGAGTTACCAATCAAAATCCTTGATCCAAACAACCAAGCAAAATTCTTCCGAAACAGCCAAGTGAGCTTTGGAATCACAATCTTTAACTCTATCCAGTTACTGATCATTTCTTTAGCTTCATCACGCGCAATTTGATTATACGGATTCTCGAGATTGATTAAACTCACACTTTTTGGATGAATCATTTGTTGTCTGGAATGAGGAATTTGATTTGCAATAACCATAAGAAGAATCTCACTCAAAAACACATATATGTCATCCAAGCTTCTTTGAGGCATTTCAACAAACACCTTGAGCACAAACTTACAACAAACTAAACCTAAGAACAATCCACACAACAAAACAAACCAGACAAAAACCAACAGAAACCACTGCAACATAAACATAATAATAGTAACCAATACGGGAACACACACATATAAACTCAGAAATTTCAAAGCTTCTGGTGGTGAAGGGCGTTTTTAATGACCGAAAAACCTTGGCCCATCAGTTGGTGGAGTTGATTTTGTAGTTATAAACGGTTGATGGTTGATGGTGGAAAGGATGAAGAACTTGGTGGAAGTTAGGGGTAGAAAATTGCGTGGATCTAACGGGGACAAGTGTTTCGAAGGAAAAAGAAGGGAAGGAGGAACACTTACAGTTGGGGGAGCCACCATTGAGGAGGAGATGGCCACCTTTCTGGCGGTGAAAAGCTCTGATGACGGAGGAGGATCCCCTACAGGAGAGGAGGCAGATCTCACCAAAAGAAGGAAGCCCTAGTTTTAGAGAGAGGGAAGAGCTTCTCTCTCTAAATCCCATATATTTCTTCCTTCTTAAAGTTAAATATCTTATACAAATTTCTATGAGAATGATATAAATTATATGAATTAATATAGTTGGTTCAGGTAGACGGGCTCGCAGGTAGAATTTTAGAAATCTGTTATCCGAATAAATTAAAATCGAGTTTCATTGGTTTGGTTTAATTTTTGCCCGAATTAAAAAAATGTCTGACCCAAATACCATGATTTAGTTTGATTTCCAATTTAGTTCGAATTTGCTCGAGCCAATGAACATCCCTAAAATAAGAGGACAAAAATTGCAATTTAGCTTTTTTTTTTATTATAAATATAAATTAATAAATTATAATTATTCTTTTTATTGTTGCGTATGACTTTTAAAATATTAACTTAAAATTTTTTAATTATAAAACAATTATAATATATGTAGTAAAATTATTCTTATTTTAATATCGATAATATTTTAAAAAAATATTAATTTTATATAAAAAAGTTGTAATACACAAAAAAAAAATTGTTGCTATATACAATATTTGTTATAAAGATATTTATAAATGATATTATTAAATTAATTTGATAAAATAAAATATTGATATTATTAAATTAATATATTAAGATAGTAGAAAGAAAAAAATTAAAATAACCTTCAAATAATGTTTTTTTAAATCTTTATATCCAACTTTACAATCGACTAATCCAAGAAGATCAATCCTACGTTACCCTGAAAGAGTGTTATATGTCGGTATTTAATAGATAGTAACAAGGGGTATCCAACGACATCAATGACCATATGTTTCTTAATTGGATTGGTGATACCAAGGAGATTAATGAGCATATATGAACAAAATCAAAAATGATTATGGACGATTTATCTATGTCGTGCTCAAATCCCTTGGCATGCTTAGACATACAGACCATCTAAATTTGTTGCATACAATATGACCTGGTTTGAGAAATTGTTTATTTCTGTCTCTGCAATTGGTATGTTGTTTGAATTCTAGATGCTAGGTTGGGTGTCTGCTCTTACTGAGGTAGCAGTTTCTTTTCAGAGGATCAGCAAATGGTTTCTGCCTTCTTTTGGATAGGAGCCTCCATTTTCCCCCTTCTGTTAACAAAGTTGTTGCCGAAAATTTAGCATCGACGTTAATCTAATCATCTATTTTTTCTGCTGTTAGTATTGGCTGCTCTTGTTGGTTTTAGAGTTGTTTGCTTTTTTTTTGTTTTTTATTCTCCTGGATTTGGATTTTGTTTTAATGCTTGTTTTTTTTTATAAGCAAGAGAACTATTAACATTAAAGGAGGTACTAGGGGTATCCCAAACCCAAATACAAAAGAACCATATGGTTTAATTCAAACCTTACAAAAAATCAAATGGATATAAATGTCATTGATAAAAATTACAAGACATATGTCCCCTATGTAACAAAAGAAGCCACCACCAAGATTGAAATTTAATCCTATTTACTATTCCTTCCGGGTCACATATACCATCCTTGAAAATAATTTGATTTCTGGCCCACCAAATTCCTTCACAAACCAACAACCAAAAACTAAACGCAATTTTACTCGATTTTTTGTTTTTCATATTCACCAGCCAGCTTACAAGATGTCTAGATAGAGTGGATTCAATAAAGTAATTTACATCCAACCAGTCACAGATTTTTTTCCAAATGAGAACTGATTTGGGACAAGAAAAGAAGAGATACAGGATATTCTCAAGATGTAGAAAACAAAGAGGATATACCGTTTCGTGAGGGTTTGAAATAATGTTACGGCGAAGAAGGTTACATCTTGTTGGAAGTCTATCTAGTAGCAAACGCCATCCAAAAATCTGCACTTTCAATGCAACCGGGCAGCCTCACATCTCTTTCAAAATCATCTTAGTTTCGTCTTCAATATGCATTCCAATTCCCCCTCTAATCAGCTCTTGATAGTACGATTTTACCGAATAATTATTGGACCGATTTTTGAACCAAACAAATGAATCTTCCACCTCTGTTTTAATGGATACGCCATGAAGCATTTGTAACATTTCATTGTATTCCACCAAAACTTCCAGTGATGTATTAACCAATTGGAAATCCCACATCCAGTAATTATTTTCCCACTTTCCCATATCAGCCACCACCCCATCTTGATTTTCCACAGAGAGAAAAACAATAGGGAAACAGTCTTTAAGAGGGATATTCCCAATCCATCTTGCTTTCCAAAACAATATCGATTCACCGTTTCCCAACCTGCAAGAAATGTAGTTTCCAAAAAAACAGAGCTGGAATGTTCCTATTATACCAAATGTCTCTCCACCATTGTGAATCTTTTAAACTTTTACCATGATTTTCATTACTCGCGAGAAATTTGAATTGGTCGCCATAACGCTCTCTCAATATTGGACTCCAAATAGCCTCCTTCTCAGTTAGGATTCTCCACTTCCACTTAGATATCAGGGCGATATTGAATAAACCAAGATTCTTCACCCCCAAACCGCCCTCGTCTTTACTTTTACACGTATCTGTCCAACTTATCCATGTAATACCCTTTTTGAATTCGCAGCCTTGCCATAAAAATCCTCTCTGAATGCTAGTCAAGACTTTCAAAATTTTTATAGGTGCCTTATAGAAAGAAAGACTGTGAATAGGCAAGTTTGTGATAACATAATTTAACAAAGTTACTCTCCCACCAATGGAAAGTAACTTGCCCCTCCACCCAGCCAACCGGCGCTTGAAACAGTTAACGATTGGTTCCCAATATGACAGTCTTTTATGGTTGTCCCCAACTTTTATTCCAAGGAATAAGAAAGGAATCTTACGATATTTGCAATTCAAAAACTATTCTGCAGCTCTGATAAAGGAGTTCTCCACATTAATTCCAAAAACACTGCTTTTACACATATTAACATTCAGCCCAGAAACTAAAGCAAATCCTTTCAATATTGCCTTAATAGCCTACAAGTTGTACCAGGCTCCATTGCAAACGATTACCATGTCATCGGCAAACTGGAGTAAGTTATAAGCTGTTCCACTATTAACATGAAACCCCTGCAACAATCCGTTGGAAGAAGCCCTTTCAACTAAACATGCCAGTCCTTCAACAGCTATTGCAAAAAGAAATGGAGAGAGTGGGTCGCCTTGGCGTAGCCCACGTTGCACCTTAAAATCATAAGTCGGGCTACCGTTAACTAACACAGATATGTAGCTCGTAAAAACTCCACCATCCAACCAATTTAACCACCGCTGCCCAAAACCCATCGCAACTAAGATGGTTCTCAAATAATCCCAGTCCACACAGTCATAAGCTTTTAAAAAATCAACCTTAAATAGAACACAACTTTGTTTTTTCTTTTTCGCAATATCTATAACTTCATTTAGTACCAATACTCCATCTAGCAGTTGTCGGCCAGGTATAAAAGCTGTCTGAGATTTCGAAATCAACTTATCTATCACCTTCATTAATCTTCCTGCCATCAATTTTGCCACAACTTTATAGACACAGCCAATAAGGCATATTGACCGGTATTCCGACAGATTCTTGGGGTTCTCCACTTTTGAGATCAGAGTTAAAAAAGATGAACTCATTGCCTTTGAAAACTTAGATGAAATGAAGAATTCTTGAACACAATTGATGAAATCTTCTTGAACTACCGCCCAACATTTCTGAATAAAACCCAACGTGAAACCATCAGGTCCGGGGTTTCGCTCCGGAGCACAACTACGAACAGTTTCCAGAATTTCATCATTTTCGAAATTTCTTTCCAACATTAAGCTCTCCTCCATAGACAATCTCGATAAACCATCAAAGTTAAGAAGTGGTCTTGTCACGTTCTCCTTACATAACATTTTGCTAAAATGTTCCAGCACCGCAGCCTTCACTCGATCAACATCCTCAAATGTCAATGTCTCACTCCCAACTGTCACAGAGTTGATGTTATTCATCCTCTGCCTAGATTTTAGTAGACAGTGAAAGTACTTTGAATTATTATCTCCCTGTTGAATCCATCTTACTCTAGATTTCTGGTGTAGCAAACTCTCCTTCATCTGTAGTGATTTCCATAAGTCTCTCTGAGCCATTCCTCTTTCATTAAGACTCTCAACAGATGCCTGCCCATCAGTGTCAGCTAATTCTCCCTCAACCCTGTTTATAGTCTCTATACTTATCTCAGCTTGTAAGTCAACCCATCCAAATACGTGAGTGTTCCACCACCGCAATCTTGCACGTAAGAGTTGGAACTTCTTAGTAAGAATATAAGAGGCAGTCCCCTCAATCTCAAATGACTCCCATTCCTCCTTAACGAATTCCAAAAAGTTTGGGTGATCAAACCAAGAATCAAATACTTTGAAGGGCTTAGGTCCCCAATTGGTATTTCTCCCTCTAAGCCACATGGGACGATGATCTGAAATATCTCTCAGTCCCACATTTTGGTTTATCGTATTCCACATATTCGCGATATCTCTCGAGACAATATATCTATCCAGCTTGCTCATACATGACCCAGAATGATTACAATAGGTAAACTTGCTACCCACTGTAGGCAAGTCTACCAAGTCCATTATGTCAAGAAAATCTCTAAACTCCCTCATCTCAGCCTTGTATACAATCCCTCTACCAATTTTTTCCCCTGGATTTTTAATAGCATTGAAATCTCCGCCAATCACCTAGCTTGCCCCTTGATGTTTAGATTTCAGTTCGATTAAAGATATCCAAAGGCTTATTTTGTCTGATATATTACATCCAGAATAAATATTGATGAAGAAAATATTTTTATTTCTCCATGTTGAATTAATACACAAGTAACCTGGTCCCCTAAAGCTTGAAACAGGTTCCATAAAACCTTTTCTCCACATTATGACCATCCCCCCTGATAATCCTTCTGAATTGTTTGCTGAGCACTCTACATCATCACCACCCCATAACTTTTGGACTATTTTGTCAGTCATTAATTTGCACTTTGTTTCTTGTAAGTAACATATATCTGCACTTCCTTTCATTATAATACTTCTGACTTTCCTAACTTTCAGACTTCCACCACACCCTCTTATATTGAATGAGAGATAATTCATTTTACTCCTTTAGCTGACACCTTCATTTCCTCATATTGTATTCTGTCTTTCTCTTCCATCATTCTGATTTTTTCCACCAAGTGATCTTCATCCTCTAGGCCACCAATTCCTATACTCTTCATAACAGACCGTAGCTTAGCCGGAAGGTCATCAACAATTTTTTTAACTCGATAATTACTTTGGATAACATCTCCGTCGCTTACTGATTCACAACAAAGAATGCTCCCCCCTGAGAATCTTGAAGCAGAATCTTCAGCCTCCACCATATGCTTTCGATTACCCATGTGAGGTTCAAGCTGTTTAGGCTGCTCCGAATGCAACAAGGCAGCAAAATATGAAGGAGAGAATGGTATTTGCATGCTGGAGTAGATATCCTTGATGGATTTCTTCCTTCTACTCTTTAAGACTCTCAATTCTTCATCCACCTTCAATCTTTCATTTTGATTTTGGCACACCCTTAATTGTAAAGAATTTTTATTGCAATCCTCAGGACCACTCTGAATTACTAAGCATCCACCCTTTTCACACTCCTTGATCATTAAACTTTCCCTTAATTCTGGCCCTCCATAATCCTGTCCAAGATATCCCCTCGCACCCTCTGATAATGTTTTCTCCACCATTCTATCCTGATTTATTTCCATATCTGTAGCAGATATTATCTCCAAACTATTCTGACTTGGAATAGTGTTTTCTTCTAAGTCTGCAACCTCCTTATTGTTTATTCCACTGCTTATCACATCCTTTCCAAACAAATTATCAGCCAACTATCTACTTAAGTTCACCTCTTTACTGATAGTTTGTTCTTGCTTCTCAGGATTGTTTTGTGACATTGTATCCTCATCACTATCCCCAACATCTCCTTCTTCTGAATTATCCCATCCTTTTCCTCCCTCTCTATGTTCAGCCTCACTACTGAACTCATCTTCCTCTTCTTCATTCACCGATTCACTCACCATTTCGTCTCCCTCCTCCACCATAATCCTCTTAGGCCCATGAAATTCTTCAATAATTTTGATATTGTAGATATCGTCATTTACACCTAAATTAAACGACTCGTTCAAGTTTAATACGTATTTTGTTTTGACCAAGAATCTTGCCACATCGAACAACTCAAGCTTCTCAGTTTGGACGTCGCTTCTGATAAATTCACCAACTATTCCAGATATCAACTTGAAAGTTTCTTGGCTCCAGGCGTGACAGGGTAATCCGTATCAACGTACCCACGTGAGTCTCTCGTTATCCACATCACTTGGAGACCATAGATGGATCTCAGAAAACCATTTGGTTATCCAAGCACTGTCTTCCTCTATCAGCGCCTTAACTTCACCTTCATCTATGTCTTCTAGTAAACACAGGTTCGCCCCCAATGGTATAGCTCTAATTCTAAAGCAACCTTTCGAGTGCAAAGCATCTTGTATGTTATAAGTATTTCCACTTTGATTGACTTTCCCAACAAAGCACTTCTCAAATCTGGAAAGGTCTCTATCCATCACCTCTATTTGTAAATGAGCAAACTTTGGTTTTTTGGACCCTTCGAATTCCTTTGCTTCCTTGGAATTAGTCTTTCTACCCCCATTCTTTGTTCCAGATACCATCTGGGCAAAAGACAAATTTTCTCTATCGTTATGCCAAACTCTTCCTTCTTGATGAAGTCTGACACCCCCCACCAAATCTCTTATCTCCCACTTTCTTGTTGTTTTCTTCATATCCGTTCGTCACATTTCTCTCGAATCGTGGTAAGTTTGCGAAAATTTTCCTCCCAGAGATGAAGATGTTATCTAGCTGAATCCCCAATAATCTAGGGTTTTCTATGTCCCTAAATCTAACAAAACCAAATCGTTTACCTCTTCTATCTCTTCTAGACGGAATAAATACTTCCTCTACAACCCCATACTCTTTGAAGATACTGAACATTTCCTTAGCATTGTAATCGTTCGGAAATTCAGTGAAGAAAAAACTAGTAATAGAAGCTGAGTTTTCACTCTTACATTTTCCCCCATTTACCTTCCATATTGAGGTATTTTCCTTCTTGTTAAACTCTGGTTTTTTTCCTCGTTTCTCAATCCATACACCCATTTCCAGCCACACAAGAACCAAATCTAACTGACCACAAGAGAAGAGAAACTAGCTCAGAGGAAGGAAGGTCCCTGATCCTAAGATTAGGACTTTAAACCAAATCCTCCGAACTAATCACATACTCCTTCTCAGGGATCAAACCTAATGGTTCAAGTGGGAAAAAGTCTGATTCTGCGACCTAATGTGTTAAAATGTTTTCCGCCACCGTAACGTTCCGTTATCCGCCGCCTCAAACTGTTGGGAGATTCTGGGGTAGGGTGGCTAGTTTATTGTGGAGTTTCTGGAATGTTTTTGGGTTGGCTCTGGCGGTTTTTATTTGAAGCATGTATTATTTCAAACTCTTGTGCTGGCATACCTTATGCCATATTTAATAATCCATTTGATCTCGGCTTTTCCAAAAAAAATGAATTCAATAGAGAATTTCTCAATACAAAAAAGTTTTGTGAGACAAAAACTATCCCATATCAATAAGGTAATTATATATTTGTGAGTGATTAACTAAGATAGTTAGTTAATATAAATTAGTATTAATTATGCTTAGTTTTTTTTGTCTCGTATATTAGTTTCAGATTTCATTTTGGGCTCTTATTTTTTTTTTAAATTGATTAATCCCTTAACTCTTTAAAACGTACTATATTTGTCATTTTCATCTAATTAACAACAGAAAAACTTAAAAATCAATCACTGAATTTATTGTTAATCAAACCAAAAGAACTAATATGATAGGTTTTGAAAAATTAAGTGACTAATATAAATCTTTTTAAGTTAAAGGATAAAAATAAACCTTGAGATTAACGTACAAAACCAAAAAAAGTATCAAACCTATTGATCGGAGAGGACCAGAAGGAGATCGTCACGGCCTTCGTGTAAGGCAAGAGTTGATGCTCGTAGGAGAGGAAAAAGGGGTGCAGGTACCTGCAAGGTACTCCGATGCCAAAGTTAGTGTTTGGTCAAAAAAGGGGGAAAGCAAGCAAGAGATGTCAAGTATATGATTTTGGATACCTGCCCCTCTCAAGCGAGGGGATATTTATAGGTGGATTTCTGGCGAGCAAAGCGCCTGATCTACCAATGAGGGGTTGCCGGATGGAGGGCAAGGCGCGTGGCCTTTTGACTTGGACTAACTGTTTCCGTGATATCCGGGGAGGCAGTTGGTCGCGTGAACTACTCTGTGCGTGAAGGGGACATGCCGAACGGCTATATTGTGCCTATTGGGCCTGTTCGTCAACTATAATGGATTGGGCCTGATCCTTAAGGGCAGGAAGCCCTGCCCGGTCCAGAACAGGAGCCCCCAAGTCGTTGCTCTGCTGGAGAGTAATGACTTCAGACAGCTGTGACTACGACCGTACCGTCGAGGAAGTGGTTGCTCACGTGGAGTGTCCCATTCATGCCCGACCAGATGTGGTCGTTTGATGATTACGCTGAATGTCGACCAAGGTTTGTAGCGTGCTCGCAGAGATTGATGTTTTTCGCCGAGCAGCCCTGCACGGATGCGTTCGTTTCGATGAGGAGACTTGCTCGTGGGAGCCAAGGACTTGGGTGTATTTTCTGCAACAAGCCAGTCGAAGAGTTTTTGTAACACGTGGTGAGCATTTATGGCTTTTGTCAGTCCTAGGGCTGCATAGGCTATGATGACCTTCACGATTCCCCATGATCGAATGGTTATAAAAGGGTGGAGGAAGGTATTATTTTCACAATTCTCACAAGTTCTCACTCCTTGCTCTTATTTGCTCTGCAACTAGTCCTTCGCCGGAGTTCCTCTTCGCCACCGTTGATCCTCCTCTTCTCTGTCAACCTCTTCTTCTTCCTGTAAGCTTGTTCTTCCCTTTCTGTATTTTTCTTTTATGAACCTTCAGTTTTCTGGGTGTTCATGGATTCTCCGGTGAGTTTATGAATTTTTTGGTTGAACTTCATGTGTTCTTCGATGAACACATGAATTTCTGGAAGATTCATGAAGAACATGAAGAACATGATGAATTTCAGGATTTTTGTAGAAATTGTTAGCGTAGATCCTTGTAGAATCTGGTTAAGTGTAGAATTTTGTTTGTAGTCGGGCACTAGGCCTGTTCGGAACTTTGATGTGATTTTGAGGTGAGTATGCTTCCTCGTATGGATATCTGCGAGTTCTGGTCACGGAGACCTCTCCTGATGATTGCTAGTTAATTTATACGGGCTCGCGGTTGTCCTCGGCTTCATCAACGCCCTTTCACTTGATTAGTGGTGGAAGGGTGGATTTGATCTTGGATGTCGAATTCACTTCTCTTCCTCTACCTTTCAGGTGAAAATGGCTGAACCCCAGGATGATGTTGTGCCCGACACGCAAGATACATAAGAGGGGCCCAGTGTGCCCGCTGATTATTCAAATATCAAGGTCGCAAGAGGGGACCTTGACTGGCTCGCACATGAGCCTCTATCGTTCCGATCAACTTTCTCCGCAGAGGAGATACGAGAATTTGACTTGTTGGAGAGACGTGTAGATGACGCTCCTCGGACGTGGAAAACATTTCGCCCCGGGGAGTATGATAGAATTTGCTCCTCGTACCCAGGATTGCGTTTTCCTATGTACGAGTCCGCTTTTACGGAGGCCAAGATGCGTCTCCCTTTTACCGACTTTCAAGTTTCCCTGTTCACCCATCTGGCCTTGTGCCCGTCTCAGCTTCACCCCAATGCCTTGGCTTTCATCCGGGCATTTGAGCTAGTGTGCTGTTACCTTAATGTCGGCGCGACCACAGACCTTTTCTTCTGCCTTTTCCAAATCCAAAGGAGCACAGTGGGGACGAAACAAAGTTGGGTTTCGTTTAAACAACAGAGTAGGCTGTTCTGGCCGTATTCTGATTCAATTCGCAACTTCAAGGATAGGTTTCTGATCGTGAAGCCTATTACCGAGGAGGCAAATAGGACTATCTCGACCATTGAGAAGGTGGTAGTGAATGGTCGGGAGAGGGATGGTGTCGTCTCCATATTTCCTTTGGAATGGGTCTATACCCACTTTAAGCGCAGAACGGATCAGTTCCTGGTGAAGCACGAGCACCTTTGCCCGACGGATAAGGAGGGGTATAGACTTCTTCACAAATACGTGGAGAGTTTTTCCCCGACTTTCGTGGTTGATCGACATGGGAATGCGGAGATCGGGGATGACGGGGAGCCCGTCACTGCAGCCAGATATATTAATATCAGGGCTCTCCTCGAGTGTGATAATGACGATGACGCGATAACCTTGCTTGGTATGCTCTACTGTTTGATTTTATTTCTTTGAATTCTTGGTCCTGACTTGTTATGTGTGTTCGCAGGTATGATGGCCGACATGCGGGAGAGTTTGATGAGGTCCCAGGTGTCGCTCCCGGGATTTTCATCCTAGTACAAACGCGAAAGTGGCACCAAACAGAGTCGCCGGCAATGTGTATTTATCCCAAGAGAGGGAAAGGGAACACCGCATAAACCTGAAGAGGAAAAGACATGGTCTTACGACCAAGAGAAAGAGTAAGGGAGTCGGTTACGCGAGAGGAAGGTATTAGCACCCCTCGCGTCCATCGTACCCGATGGGATCCACGCTTGCTTGCTTCAATCAAAGGGTGATAGAAAAGGATACTGAAAAAGGAATTGAAAGAAAGAAACAAATGTAGGGAAAATAAAAGAAGTGCTCGAATGGGCCCTACCCCACTGCCTACGTATCTCATCGGGAACATGAGAATCAGAGCGACGTAGTTCCCCTCACTAGGGATGGATTGTTTATGTTTTTTAGTGGAGTACGTCAACGTTCGCGTTCCAGCAGTTTAGGTGTTGCAGCTCGCTGTAGGGAGACTTAGGCGTTACCTGTTTGCGGTAGAACGAAAATGACGCATCCTTAAAGAATGAGTGAATGAGAAGAGGAGAGAATTCCCGAAGGAAAGCCGTTATTGTTTGTCTTTTGTCTTTTAAGAGTTTTTTCATTTGTTTGCATATGATAGTGTATCTAAATCTTAATCATTGGAATGTGTACATCCTCACATTCCAAGATGGAATGAGTAAGAAAATACACTAAGTGTGAAGAAGACCCTCACACTTAGTTCCAATTAATAAGGTTCAAACACACTAGCATACTTGTATTTATTAAGTGTTTTTGTTGATTATGAAGTGAATAAGTGTTTTTCTTTATTTGTATTTTCAACAAGTATTGCATTTAAGTCTCTCATACAAGATCAAATGTCTAACACATTGACCCAAGATGGGCTATATGCTACACATTCTAAGATTATAAAAGAAGACCCCTTATAACCTTTTCTTTATATGAAAGGCCTAAATGCAATAAATGCCTACCTTTATTAAGTATTTTTTACTTTTATTTTGAGATGAGGATAAGAGAGACTCAAGGGAGGAGAAAAGGTAAAAGTCTATATGAACTAAGACTCAATCCTAATTGAAGATTAAAGGGAGTGATCCTAATGGTTTGTGAGGTTTAAACCTAAAGTCTAAAGAAAGAATGAATCAAACAATTCACTTCCAAGGGAGAAGATGAATTGTAATTCAAGAGGGAAAGTGATGAGTTATTAAAAGAAAGCACATAAGTGCTTAACAAACACAAAATTGAATTGTAAAAGATGAAGGGATAGAAGTTTGAATGTGGATTCCTTATCCACACTCAATTGAAACTTACCAAAGCCCCTACATGGTTAGTAAACATGTGTAGGAAGTATAAGAAGTAAAAGAACATTTAATGCACCATAAAACTCAAAAGAATTGGATAAGAAATCAAATCCTATAACCACAACCAGAATGTGCATCATATGGAAAACAAATGATTATCATCAAGCAAGTTCAAGTGAACAACCAACAATCATCATCCATGGCATTATAACATGCTACCATAAGAAAAGGGAGAATGAAAGATGAAAAGAAATGAAAAAAACATGCATAAATGGAACATGTAATCTAAGGATCAGAATTGAAATGAAATGAGAAATGATTCACAAACATCTCACAAGTGTTCACGCATGACACATCAAAACATTTAAGAAGTGATAGAAGAAGTGGAATTGAAATGGAAGTTCAAAAAAGGAAAGTACAAACACAACATGTTAAAGGTGCACAAGGTTCAAATGATAATCAACATGCAAAGATGACATATAATATGTATCAATGACCTATTATGTCACATGAATGGTTCACCAAATATGCAAATGATCATGCAAGTATGTACAAAAGAAATCATGTAAACATGCACAAAAGTTAAGATGATAAGACATGTTATTATGCTTCAAAGGTAATGCATTAAACAAAAATTAGATGGCCTCATGGAAATTAAGCAAGCATGGTTTAAAGATATACAAATCATAAGTGAATCATATACCAAAATAACATGCAAGAAATCAAGGCAAAAAGGCTTTATACAATGCACTTAGGTCAAGTATACACATCATACAAAGTAACACAAAAATGAACACCAAACATGCCATAAAATGACCTAAAAAAATCAAATAAAAATCATTTAGCATACCTCAAGAGACTAATGACTTAATGCAAAAAGAAGAGCACCAAAACAATTTTTAATAATCAAGACAAAAATGCACAAATTTATGTATCACATTAAGCATGCACACAAATGAAAAATCAAAGAATATTATAGAACAGGGGCAAAAAGGTCATAAAATCAAGAACTAAAATCATGAAAAATTTTATAAATGTTTTAAGAATGCTCATGAATTTTTGTGGAATTTTTAATAAGGCTTTGGTATTTTTAAAAATTGAAAAGTAAATGTGTAGAAAAATGGAAAAAAAAATAAAATGAAATGAAGACTGGGGGTGTACACATAGCAATCCATCAGTTCAAATCATTTGGGCTTTAGGAACAGGGAGGTGTAAAAAGCAATTTGTCTTAGGTCTAATAGGCGCAGAAACACAATAATAAGCATGGAATTCAGTCAACAAGGTCAATGCAATAGACACCATTGGATTAAGTCTGGTCAACGTAAGAGTCAAAGTAACCAAAATCAAAGAACATGCGTGCAGGTCCACACTCCCTACCATGTACCACACCACACCACGTTTAAAAATAAAATCAGAAGAACCACGTGAGAGGCACATGTATTTTAATGTGCTGGCGTGTTTTCACGCGTTGGATCAACAACATCATACGGCTGACATTCATTCTGGCAAGAAACCCTAAAATAATGACCACCGGCCGGAGAGGGACCTCCGGTCACCTTCTCCGGTCAAACACCACCGTCTGCCACTTTCAAACCTCACCAAAATGCACAAAATGTATACCAATTGAAAGCTAAGCTTATGTACATCATGAATATGCTCATAAAAATCACAAAACACACACACATAGCAAGAACAGAGGAGATCAAATCATGCCCTAGGTTTTGAAACTATGCCTCTAAGAGGCCTATCAACTAGCCGGATTCAACATAGCTTCTAAGAAGCTCAAAACAATAGAAAACAAGTGAAATTTCAGAAAAACGAAGGTTGGAGAAGAAACCTGAATTTGAAGTTCTTCAAAGTAACAGAAGACCAGAGATGATCCTCCTATGCTCTTGAGTGGAGCAAAATAAATGCCACTGAACTTGAGATCTTGAAGAAAACCACAACGAAAACTCAACTGAACTAAGCCGCCATTGATGAACTGAACTTCTTCTCTTTTGTTCTTGATTAGAAGTGAAACCTTGATGAGGATGAAGATGAAATATGAATGGAAGATGGTGAAAATCGTGTGAAATCAGAGAGAAAGTAGAGAGAATGTGAGAGAGAGTTTGAAGTGTTTTGAGAGAATGTGGTTGGAAATGAAATTAGAGTCTGATTTTTCTATTTATAGTGAGCTTTAATCATGGTTTAGTGAGTTGAGTTAAATGAGTTAGCATGGTTAAACTGAGTCCACCCTAACTAACTGAGTCAAGTTAGTTAGGGGACGAGTGGTCAAGGCTGGGTTATGGTGAGGTTAAGCTTATTACAGTTGTGGTGAGGATGAGAGTGAAGCTGGGGTGATGAGGTTATGTTATGCAGCATGTCATGGCATTGCTTATGGTACAAGTTTCTCCTTTGAAAACCTTCCTCCACAATGTATGATGGCTGATATGCATAAGTATGGTCATAAGGATGTTTGTTTAAATGAGGAAATAAAGTACATGAAGTGTTTGTGGGATGACTGAACTAAATCGTGTACACAGCCTACTAACATCATTTACTGCATCAGTAATAATTATGGTACTTTGCCAATGAAATTCTCCCTACTTAATGGATGATTTGACGAGTTCTTGGGGTCATTGGAGAGAGGACACATTGGAGAATAATGTTGATGTTGAAAACAAGTCAAATGGAAGTGTGTAAAATGGTGAAAAATAGCTCCAAACATCAAGACACAAATCTGGCTTCATGAGCGTGTGACTTGAGGCATGGCAAGGCAACATGGCGCCTGGGTTTCAGTCACGATCACCATGACTTTGGACCATCATAACTCCCAATCCATTGATCAGATGAAAAATTGATAAACACCAACTTTGAATATCTCACATAGAGGAACAACTTTGATGTTGAAAGATTTTCCATTTGAAGCCTCTAACCATGAGTAATTGATCCATAAATTTAGCCCACCAACTATTTGAGAAAATGATGTGCGCGTGACATGAAAATCCTTGATCATGACATGGTTTTTTGCCCTACTTTCCTCCAACTTTGATCCATCATATCTCCCTCAATTTTTGTCCAATGAAGATGTTCTACACATGGATTTGAAGCTTAAAGAAAGAACTTTTGTTGTGGCCGAGTGGAATTTCCATTTGAGGCTTCAATTTTGAATGGCCTTGGTTCAAACTCTGATGCATAATGATCCAAAATTACTATTTTTGGAAACCCTTCTTCATCCAAAAATGGCAACTTTCCACATCTTGATTTTTCATGATTCCTTTGGAGTTTCTTGATCAAATTTTGTACATTGGTCACATGTAACATGAACTTCATGAATTTGGCCTCAAAAAGTCAAGAGTTGACTTTTCCCTCTGATTATTTGACTTGGCCCCCAAATTTCCTGATTTTTTTTATCTTTCTTCCAATTGAACCACTTCTAAAACCAATTGAGAGGCAATTTTCCACACTCATACACTTAAGGACATATAGGATACCATGACATCAAGTTTTGTTCAAAAAATCAAAGATTCCCTGATTTTATTGGAAACCCTAGTTTTGGTGCCCACCTCCTAGGAGAAAAATGTGCAGTCTTCAATTTCAAATTCCTCAGAGTATGTTGTGTATCCTCTTAAAGGATGATGAGATATGCCACTTGAGGGTGATTTTGGATCAATGAGCTATCTTTTTTGAGGGTTTTCCTTCAGTTTTTTTTGAACCTCTTGCATGATGAAGTATGTATTGTTTCAATCTCCCATTGGATCTCACTTCCTTGAGATTGTGGATGATCAATTGAGATAGTATGAGACATGAAAGACCTCTTGGCTTTTCTTGAGGCAACTTGTTTGACCTTTTTGTGCTTTGAATGATCCCTTGATTGTCCATCTTTCACCTGATCACATGCCTTGATGGTAAGAGGGATGTTATGCTTCATTTTTCTATGTTAAATGCAATTCAATGCTAATGAGGTGGATATGATATGATAAATGATAATGCTATGCTATGATGACAAAAGGGAGAGCAAATTTTAGGGTATTACACCAGGCGGCGAAGGTTCAGAAGAAGACGACCGTAGGTGCCAATGGTGTGGCGACCAAGCAGACTGTACCGAAAAGCTTCACAGTTGTTCCTCCACCTGTTCCGGAGGTAACTTCCACCCCGGAGACCCAGGACACCCCACATAAGAGAAAACGAGATGTCGTTGGGACGTCTTCGGGTGCTGGCCCTAGAGGTTCTGGTGCCGGTCATCTTGTCCTGCCCGCCTGCTATTCGCGCCGAGATTTGTTTGCTAAAGAGGAGTCCATAGTTGTTCACGATTCTGAAGGCGTGGCTATTCTAAATGCCAATCCCAAAGCGAGGAGAAAACAGTTGTGCCAGGATGCTGCGGGCATGTTTAGGGTGCTTGAAGCAGCCCTTGTCCTTGCCGATGATGAAGCTGCTACTCGGGCGAGCCTTGTGACGTCCAAGAATAAAATTGCCGAGCTGGAGATGGAAAATAACAAGTTGTACAATGATTTAAAACAGTTTGCAGGCGAGGATAGCTGAATTGGAAGGCCTGACTTCAGCTGTCCAGGACGAGAATGACGACGAGAAGTCCCTGAAGTCGCGGGCTGACTTCATCAGGAGGATTAGACTCCTTGGCGAGGACAACCTGAAAGCAGCTGAGTTCGGCTTCAGTGCTGCAAAAGAGCAGATGGTGGCCCTCAACTCTGATGTGCAGCTTACGACAGATGGGATGGGTTTATTCAACAAGGTGGTGGACGGTCAGGTCATTCCTGCCGAAGAGGAGAGTGAAGTCGCTGAATAGGACTTAGTGTATGCATGTTTTGTGGTTCTGCGTGCCCTTTTTATATGAATTTGTAGGGGCTATGCCCTAAAACTCATTTTTTCGGCCGAGGCCGATGACAACTTATATTTATGGTTTTTTGCTCTTAGCTTTGTATAGACGTTTTTGCTCAGTTTATTTGTTGATTTGTGCTCGGAGAGTTTACAAACTTGTCGAGGAGGGAAATGTCGTTTTGCCCGTGATGAAACTAGTACTTCGTTTGAGGTACTAATTTCATAGGCTAGGACTGTTCCCATCGCGAGCTGGGTGTTCTGCCTGAAATGGTGTGGCAACGGCGGAGCTCGGTCGAGGTATCCCCGTTGTGCACAGGATCTGCTTGTACAATAAGCAGAAACTGGCCGTCGTTGTAATCGTGTCATGCCTCACCAGGGCATGATACGATGTTCGCGCAAATCTCCCCATTTTGGGTGTGATTATGTCTGGCCTTGCGTTGAAGGATTTAGCTGTAGTACTGCTTGAGTTTTTCAGCGTTCCATGGTCGAGCAAGTGGTCCTTCGTCCAATGTTTCTAAGTAGTATGCTCATATGCCCGTTTTGGACTTGACCCTATAAGGTCCTTCCCAGTTTGCTGCCAGTTTCCCTTCGCGCGAATCCATCCGGTTTCTGCGCAGGACCAGACTGCCTACGGGGAAGTCGCGCTTTATGACTCTGGCTCATGTCACAACGTTATTTGTTGCTTTAATGCGGCCTCGCGGAGAGCATCCCCTGATCTTATTTCTTCGACCAGATCGAGCTCCTCGCGTAGAGCCTCATCGTTCATTTCTTCGTCGAGGGGAGCTTCTGTCCTTCTGGAGGGTTCCCTTATCTCCACCGGTATTACCGCCTCTGTTCCATACGCTAGTCGGAAAGGGGTTTCCCCAGTGGTAGAGTGGGGTGTTGTTCTGTACGCCTAGTGGACACTGTGGAGCTCCTCGACCCACCTTTTCTTGGCCTCGCCTAGCCTCCACTTCAATCCGCGTAGGATTACTCTGTTCGCGGCCTCCGCTTGCCCGTTGGTCTGGGGATGCTCAACCGAAGTAAAGTGTTGTTTTGTTCCTAATTTGGCGACGAAGTCTTGGAATTTTCTGTCTGTGAATTGGGTTCTATTGTCGGTTACGAGGGCCTGGGGTACCCCGAATCTGGCGAGGACGTTCCTTTTGTAGAAACACAATATGTTGAAGGCTGTGATCTTGGCGAGCGCTTCGGCTTCAATCCACTTTGTAAAATAGTCGACGGCCACGATTAGGAATTTATTTTGATAAGATCCCATTGTAAAGGGGCCTAGGATATCCATCCCCCACCAGGCGAAGGGCCACGGTGAGGAGAGGGTCTTCAACTCATTGGGTGGTGCCAAATGCATATCCCCGTGGCGTTTGCAACGGTCACATTTTGTACATGTTCTTTGGCATTGTGTTGCATGGTTGGCCATTAATATCCTGCGCGCAAAGCTTTTCCAGCCAGGGATCTTCCCCCTAGGTGTTGTGCGTTGATGCCCTCGTGGATCTCTTGTAAGATTTCGGGGACCTGGGCCTCGTCGACACATTTCAACAGGGGGATGGAAAATCCTCGTCGATATAATTTGTCCTCGACCAGTACGTACGAACAGGCTCGTCGCTTAGTTACGCTGGCCTCCTTACTGTCCTCGGGGAGTTCCCCCTTGGTGAGATAATTGTATATCGGGGTCATCCAACAAAGGGGATTTCCGATGACGTTAACATCTAGTTGGTCGGGTTTTACAATGCTCGGGCGGGCCAACATTTCTTGTATGATGGATTTGTTCCCACCTTTTTTCATGGTACTGGCTAGTTTAGAGAGGATGTCTGCTCGGGTGTTTTGTTCGCGCGGGACGTGCTGAACTTCCCATGCTTCAAACTCCGCCATTTTTTCTTTTACCATTTCCAAGTATTCGGCTAGTTGGTCGTTCTTTGCTTGGAACTCTCCCCGTACTTGGGACGCTACGAGCTGGGAATCAGTGCAAATTTTTATTTCTCTCGCGCCGACGTCTTTGGCCAGTTGTAATCCTGCGAGGAAGGCTTCATACTCAGCTTGATTGTTGGATGTTTTGAAGGAGAGGACCAGGGATACTTCGATCAGGGTCCCTTCCTCGCTCTCGAGGATAATTCCTGCTCCGCTACCTGAGGGGCTTGATGCGCCATCCACGTAAATGATCCACTTCCGTGTCCCTCCTGGAGGGGATAGTTCCGGAGTCATTTTTGCCACGAAGTCGGCCAGGACCTGTGCCTTGAGGGATTTCCTCCCCTCGTAGTGAATTTCGAACTCGGCCAATGCAAGGGACCATTTTAGCATCCTGCCCGCCATATCTGGTCGGCTTAACAGCTGCCTAATAGGCTGGTCGGTTCTGACGATGATAGTGTGCGCCAGGAAGTAATATCTGAGTCTCCTCGCGGTAACTATGAGAGCAAGGGCCACTCGCTCTATTTGCGTGTACCTGACTTCGGGTCCCTGCAGGGCTTTACTGGTGAAATAGATGGGTTTTTGCTTGTCAGTCGTCTCGCGAATAAGTGTCGCACTTACTGCTTCGTTGGCCATGGAGAGGTACAGGTATATGGTTTCCCCGCGGTCTGGTCGGGACAATACTGGTGGCTCAGACAAAGCTTGTTTGAAATGGGCAAGGGCCTGCTCGCATTCATCCGTCCACTCGAAATTTGCTTCCTTCCGGAGTAATTTGAAGAAGGGCAGGCGTGCTGGGCGAATTTGCTCACGAAGCGGGCAAGGGACGCGAGCATCCCGTTAAGGGTCTGTATCGCCTTCTTTGACCGCGGAGTGGGGAACTCCACGAGTGCTCGGCATTTATCTGGGTTTGCTTCTATTCCTCTTTCAGTGAGGTAAAACCCGAGAAATTTTCCTGCTCGTACGCCGAAGGTGCATTTTTCTAGATTGAAACGCATTTTACATTTTCGAGCTTAGTCGAACACCTTTTGTAAGTGGGTGGTATGGTCGGATTCCTCTTGGGATTTCACGATCATATCATCTATATATACTTCGATCATGTCCCCGATTTTTGATCGGAAGACTTTGTTTATCATGCGCTGGTATGTGGCCCCGACATTCTTTAGTCCAAAGGGCATTACGTTATAGTAATAGTTCCCCGAGGAGGTCATGAATGTCATGTACCTCTTGTCCTCATCTGCCATTGGGATTTGGTTGTATCCCGAATAAGCGTCCATGAAGGACAAGAGCTTGAAACCTGCAGAATTATCTACGAGTTTATCTATGCTCGGTAGCGGATAAGCATCTTTCAGGCAAGCCCGATTGAGATCAGTGTAATCAATGCACATGCGCCATTTTCCATTACTTTTCTTTACAAGTACAATGTTTGAGAGCCAGGTCGTATACCTGGCCTCGGAAATAAATTTCGCCTCTAAGAGGTCTTGTACAAGTTTTTCGGCAGCTTGTGCCTTTTCCTCGGATTGCTTTCTTCTTCGTTGGGCAATGGCGCGAGCAGCTGGATTGATTGTCAAGTGGTGACATGCAGTTTCTGGATCAAGGTCGGGCATATCTGCCGCACTCCAGGCGAACAGGTCGACGTTGTCGTCAAGACATTTCTTCAATTCCTTCTTTACCTCTTCGGGGAGACCAGCGCCTATCTTCACTCCCCTGTTGGGGTTGCTGAAGGTGATGATCTCGAATTCCCCAACTGGGACTGGTCGCAGAAGTGCAGGAGACGGGGAGCTTGTTACTCCTGACTTTTTGTCTTCATTACGATCTTCTCCTCCATCTTCAGGAAGCCTGTTGTCGAGGTCGATGGTATGCACGGGAAGCGTGGGCTTTTTGTCTGGCTGGCCATCTTCAGCTGGAACCTCACCTTCTCTTGGGCGCTTTGTTGATTTTGCCGTCGTCGCGATCTGATTCTGTCCTTTTGTTGCGGCCTCAAAGCATCTGCGAGCAGCCTCGATGTCGCCATGCAGAGTTGCGACGTGTCCTTTCTCGGTATAGTACTTGAGCTTGAGGTGGACCGTAGAGGGGACAGCAATGAGTTCGGCAAGAGCTGGTCTGCCGAGGATGCACTGATAAAGCGATGGGCAATCAATGACTAAGAACTGCGTTTTGATTGTCTGAGATGCCTCTTCCTCGCCAAACGTGACTGGTATCTCCACGTAACCCCAAGGCCGGGCTGTTGCCCCGTTGAATCCTTGGAGGTCCGATCCTACGTATGGGGAGAGATTAGACTTATTCAGTTTCAATGCGCGGAATAGGTTGGAATACATGATGTCCACGGAACTGCCCTGGTCGACCAGGATTCTCCGAACATCGGTAGAAGATAATTTGGCCCTGATCGGCAGAGGTATATGGGAATTTTGTGATCCTCCGGGCAGTTCTTCTCGGTAAAACGTGATTGGCTGCGAACGCCCTTTACCCTTGCCGATCGTGTACAACTGCTCAGGGCTATTGTCTATCAGCTGTTCAAACTTTCGTTTGATGGACCCTATTGTAAGCTCGTGGTACCCCCCACATGAGATGACCATGGCCGTAAGAAAGGCTTCCTAGGTGCTGTGTATGAATGCGTGGGAAGTCGGGTCGAGGTGGTCAGGAACGAAGAAGTCCTCTGGTCGGCTGATGGCCATTGCGACCTGCGGGGGAGGACTGGATTGGGCTGGTTCTGCCTCTTTCTTCGAATCGGACGTGTCTCGTCGGGAGGACTCTCCCTTTTTCACGTATTGCTTTAGGTGACCCTCTTTGATGAGGATCTCTATTGCGTCCTTAAGATGCACGCAATCTTCTGTCACGTGGCCGTGACTACAATGGAAACGACAGTATTTGCTTTTGTCGACGTTTCCTTTGGACGTGGTCGGTTTAGGGAACCTGACACCCCCTTGTTTAAATTCTGTGTTGATGCAGTCGGAGAGAATGCGCTCTCGCGAGGTCGTGAGTACGGTGTACTCTGTAAACCGGCCAGCTGGCCCTTTGCTTTCGCGAGGACGCTCATCACGCCTTTTCTCTTTCCCTTGCCGGGATGATTCTGGCTCGTCTTTTTTTGATGTCCGGGGTGCTTCGCGATCTCTTAAGTCCCGGGCATGCAATGCGGCTTCTTTTTCCTCGTAACGGATGTAGTCCTCAGCTTTACGAAGAAGTTCTGTCAGTGTCCAGGGAGTTTCGATCCCTGGTGCCTTACGGAAATCGCTTTTGGGCCGGAGTCCCTTTTCGAGGAGGTACTTCTTCATGTGATCCGTTGTTCGGACTTCCACCGCTTCTTTGTTGAATCTTTCAATGTACGCCCGCAGGGATTCATCCCTGCCTTGTATAATGGCCTCCAGCGTAGCCTCCGACTTCGGGTGTCGTTGGGAAGCTGTGAAATGTCGGGAAAACTGGCTCTTCAACTCCCTCCACGAAGAGATGGATCCGCGAGGAATTCATTTAAACCACGTCATTGTTCCCTTTCTCAAGGTGATGGGGAACATTTTGCATCTGATAGCCCCGGAGACACCGTGATATTGGAGCATAGCTTCTATATTTTCGATATGCTCGCGGGGATCAGTCGTCCCGTCGTAGGTTGTCAACGTGGGTGGTTTCTCCAATCCGCGGGGGATTCGAGTGTCCAGGAAGTCTCTTGTGAACGGGCCGTGAACGTCATCATCACTGCTGGAACTAGGAGAGAGCGAAAGAGAACGACTGTGCTCGCGGCTTCGACTTCGGCGAGGAGAGCGTCCGCGGGTGCGTCGGTGTTCGTACTTATCCGAGTGTCGAGACCTCTTGGAAACCGGGGAGTGTCTGGATCTCCGTGGGGGAGACTGATGGCGCCGTCGTGCTAGATCGGGTGTAGGGTTCCTCGATCTTGAACGTTTCCTCTCTGGGGAGAGGCTGTCGCGTCTTCGTTTCGAGGGAGTCCGTGGACGCGGGGAAAGACTCGTCAGTTTTTCTGAAGCAAGGCGTTCCTGGAGGATATGCTCGAGAGCATTGAGCTTCTCTCCCTGCTGGAGGATTAGGAGTTTCGAGTTGTTAAGAGATGCGATGAGCGCTGCGGTGCTCAGATCAGCATCCTGAGGAACCGGGATGGGCTCGAAGGTGTGCTCCACGGCTGGTGCCCGTGGCTTTGGTTCGTCGGGTTTCGGGGAAGCAGGCATTCCGTCTCTTCGGTCACTTTCCTGCGGGATATGCCCGACGAAAGCATGGTCGTTGTTGTTGTTGGCCGCATGGGCCACGGAGTCTTGGTGAACATCGTTCTTGACGAAAGCCATGTCGATTTGAGATTTGAAAAGATGAAGCTTTGGTCTTTGTTGAGCAAGAGAGAATCTTGGTTAAAGACGGGGGAGCTGTTTCCCACAGACTGCGCCACTGATCGGAGAGGACTAGAAGGAGATCGTCGCCGTCTTCGTGTAGGGCAAGAGTCGATGCTCGTAGGAGAGGAAAAAAGGGTGGAGGTACCTGCAAGGTACTCCGATGCCAAAGTAAGTGTTTGGTCAAAAAAGGGGGAAAGCAAGAAAGAGATGTCAAGTATATGATTTTGGATACCTGCCCCTCTCAAGCGAGGGGATATTTATAGGTGGATTTCTGGCGAGCAAAGTGCTTGATCTACCAATGAGGGGTTGCCAGATGGAGGGCAAGGCGTGTGGCCTTTTGACTTAGACTAACTGTTTCCGTGATATCCGAGGAGGCAGTTGGTCGCGTGAACTACTCTGCGCGTGAAGGGGACATGCTCAATGACTATATTGTGCCCAACGACTATATTATGCCTATTGGGCCTGTTCGTCAACTATAATGGATTGGGCCTGATCCTTAAGGTCAGGAAGCCCTGCCCGGTCCAGAACACCTATTAACTAATTATGGCTAGTTAAATAAATGTAACAAATATCTCTATAGCTCCAACTTAAACCCAAAGTCTTGTGTCAGTTTCATAAATCTCATAGTACCGAATTTGATAATTTTTTATTAGAATACTATTTCATTAAAGGAAAGTAAAAACTGAATTTGAGGGACAAACTCCACCTAAGTTTTAGATCCTACCTTGTAAGCAATTCCCACCAAATAATGAACAACTTGGTTTTGAGACCTATTAATAAACACGACAACAACATCAATAAACTTTTTTAAAAGAGACCAGCAATCTACCACTATTGGTTCTAAAACAACATCAAAAGAAAAACGATTCAGACAATTAACCATAGATAAAGCATTCGATTGAAGCACAATGCAATCCATATTCAAATCCACCGTCATCTGCATGCCCCACATGATGGGTATAACTTCATTTATAGCTGGAGAAGTACCCATTGTTCTTTTTTGGTAGCTTCCATAATAATATCTTTATCATGTGTCATCATGGTACATCCCATTGTTATGGTTCCATCCTCAAAACAACCTGCATCTACCTGTATCAGATTGACTCCTTTGTATCTAGGTCCAAGATCATCCATCAAGATAGGTTCTTTCCTAGCATTCAGACCATGGTTGGAAGCATTGAACTCTTGAACCCTCTCAACAGCACTCTCGACAACCACTTGCGGGATAAATGCCTCATTGTTGAAGATGGAGTTGTTCCTTGCAGGCCAAATTTTCCAAAGAGTAGTACATATCAATTGAGTGCCATAGGGATCATTCGCCATCAGCCAGATATGCAACCAATCATGGAAATCAGTAGAATGAGACAATTGCAATCCAAGGAAAGAAGAGGACCATGCCATTTTTGTGATGGCAGAATCTAGGAACATGTGAGGGATTTTTTCATTGTTGTTCTGACAAAGAGGGCACCAAGGAGAGGACTTAATTCCTTTCTTCATCAGATGTTCTATGGTGGGGAGAATTTTCTTTTTCAAACGCCACACAAAGTTCTGAGTTATGTTATGTCTAGGGGCCGCCCAAATTTTCTTCCACATCTTTTGCTGGTTATGGCACGAGGGCCCTGGATTAGCAACACGCCTCTTACTTCATAGCATATGGTAGGTTGTTTTCACTGAATATTCTCTATCTCTCTCATTATACCAAATCAACTTATCATCTGATTTCCTCCATGAGAGGGGTATGGTAGTGATTAAGGAGCCTGCATTAGGATCGAAATAAGAATCAATCAGGTCCCTCTTCCAGCAACAAAGGTCTTGATCAATGAGTTTGCATACAAGAGCCTCTTCTCCAAGTCCTCGAGCTTGACTATGAATTTTGAAACCTGCTCCATTAGGTAACTAATTATCCTGCCAAACTTTCACTGATTGTCCATTATCGATCCTCCATCTCGAGTCATCCATCACAAGATCTCTAGAGCTTAAGATGCTTCTCCATGCATAACTTGGCATATAACCTAAATTAGCTTCACTGATAGTGCTTTAAGGGTAGTATCTGCTCTTGAAAATTCGCTCAAATAACGATGGTCCCCCAGTCAAGAGCCTTTAGAAGTGTTTCCCTAGCAGACTAAGATTAAAGCCACTTATACCTCGAAATCCAATGCCACCCGCACCTTTTTCCTGTGGTAACTTGTCTAGCTCAACCAATGAATTTTTCGATCCTCATTAGAGGAGCCCTACCAGAATCTAACCAATAAGGTTTCTATTTCCTTACACTAACCCTCAGGACGCCTAAAGCAGCTCATCACATACCTGGGTATGGCTTGAGCAACTGATTTGATCAGAACTTATTTTCCTGCCCTCGATAGAAATTTCTCCTTCCAACTCTTCACTTTCTTCCAAACCCTATCAATAACTTTAGCAAATATAGTCTTCTTAGACTACGAAAAATCGTCGGTAATCCTAGGTACCTCGAATGAGCCATCAGTCTTTACTCCCATCCTATCCCAAATCGTTTCTTTAACTTCTTCTTCCACATTTTGATTGAAAGATGCTTCGAATTTCTCAAGGTTGACCTTTTTTCCTTATGCTTCCTAGTAATTCTTCAGAGTGGCCATGATATAATCCGCCTTCGTGCTTGTTGCTCCAGAGAAAAACAAATTATCATCCACAAAGAAGAGATGAGTGATAGTATGTGCTCTCCTAGCCACCTGGATGCCATAAATTCCCACCCCCAGCATCCCTCTTCAACATCCCTGAAAGCACATCTGCACAAAGAACAAACAAGTAAGGTGATAGAGGGTTTACTTGGCGGAGACCCCTCTCAGGTAAAAACTCTTTGCTTGGATGATTGTTTATCAACACTTGGTAGGAAACTGTATCAATACATCTTTTGATAAGCTTGGTCATCGCCTCCGATATAACAACGCGATGTGACGGAGGTGAGTTTAAGCATTATCATCCTCGTCCCACCTCCCCATGTCATCTCGTCCCCACTTCTAAATTTAGTTAAAATTAACAATTGAACACTCACTCCCGCCTCTCACAGGGGAGACTAGTTGAGACTAGTTTTTCCGTCATGTCCTGTATCCACCTGAAAAAATATAATTTAAAAAATAATAATAACCATAACACTTATTATTTTTATTTAAATAATCATAATCGTAATATTTGAATATTAGCATTCCCATCTCCGTAATTAAAAATCAAAATTTTCCTACACTCACACCCAATTAAATCAGTTTTTCTTCATATCCGGATTCGAAATTTTTTTGTCCTAACTACATGATCAATTGACTATAATTGAACTTTTAATTTACATGTGTTTTGTGAAGTTCTTGAATTTGGTTATTATCGTTATTTTACAGTTGAAAGGCTATTACTGTTTTTTACTGTCACTTTCCTAGATTGTCTAAGATATTTTGTCTGATAAAAGAACGTTAAAAAAATAAGAAAAAACATCTATGACTCTACTTTTTCACTGCTCACTTTGGTTCCACAAACAAAATACTCATCTATCATTTTTCTATCAAAATTAAAATCATAACATATAAATAGCTTTACAAACTTATTTAAGAAAAAAAAAAGTTCCATTTCACCAAGTAAAACACAACCTTGTACAGTAACTTGGACTTCTACTTATAAATCAGCTTCATCTCCTCCATTCCCAAAATCCTCCTATCTCTCTCTCACTCCTCTTCTTCTTCTTTCCCTCTCTACCTTTTTCTCTACCCTCATTTCTCTTTCTCTCTCACATAACTTCTAAAAATTGTTATTTTGAGACAGAACATGGACAATCAACAACGTAGCCCTCTTCTAACTTGGGCTTATTTCTGCCAAGGAAAGGTACCTTAACCTAACCTTCATCTTTTCATTACAAATATTTATGCTTCCTATTACATTTTTCTTAACTTGTAGTAACAAAATTCTCATGTTATAAACCTTGTCCCTTTTTTGTGACACAGTCAATGGAGGAGCTAAAACAATCCTTAATCTACACAACAATGGAGCTTGAACAAACAAGAGCAACAGTACAAGAAGAGTTAAGAAAAAGAGACGAACAGTTACTTAACCTAAAAGACATTCTCAACAAAGTCATAAGAGAAAGAGACGAAGCACATGAAAAATGCCAAAGACTTTTCTTAGACAAATTACTTTTTCAACAACAACAACATCAGAAACAACAAAAACAAGATCCTCTGTCTGGAATTTCAAGCGTCGAAGATGAACAACAACAACAACACAAACGAGGAATTGAATCATCATCAGATTGTGAGGAAAGCATAGTTTCCTCACCAACAGCAGCAGCAACAGCAACGGAACAACAACAACCAATGATGATGATTGAGTTAATAGCAAAAGACAAACCTTTGCCGGAAAAAGGTAAACTTTTGCAGGCAGTGATGAAAGCCGGTCCTTTGCTTCAGACCCTTTTGCTTGCAGGACCATTACCTCAATGGAGACACCCTCCACCGCCATTAGAGTCCTTTGAGATTCCACCTGTCACCATTCCATCACCAACGCAACAAATTCTTCACCACCAAGATTCTTCCTTTGTGAACACTAACTGTGGAAGATTCAGTAGTAGAAAAAGGGTTTTCTGTGAAGGTTCTGATTCTCCTTCTGCAGATAACAAGTACCAGAGGATTGTACTCCATTGACTTACCTAGTTCTTTTTACCTAGTACCTACCACCATGGTTACTATTGACTCAGTTGAACAAGTACCAGATGTTTTTATTGTTGTAGAATCTCAACCGTCCGATCTATGTTTTTTTTTAATTTATTTATATAATATGTTTAGTGGTTAGTTAGTTAATTAATAGTAGCATTAATGGTTAGCATTAGCAAGATGGAATTGTACTAATGTCTAGCATATGTATAGTGGTGGGTGGAGGGAGAAAAAGAAGTTGATTTTGGGTTTTTGGTATTGTTTGGGAGTGAAAGATTTGTGTTTGACATTTTCCTCTATTCACATTCTGGTTTTGTTTCTTTGTGAAAGGAAAAGGGTCATTATAATATATTTGTAATGTAACTAAAGTACTAAAGTTCAACAAGTGATTTGAGTTTGTATTGGATTTAGATCCTTATAGGTATGCATTTGTGTATTAAATTTGAGCGGGTAGCCTTTGATCAAATAATTATCGATATGATGACTGCGTGAATGCGAAATGCGAGAGTGGAACAAATATTGATCAAATAATTGCTGATGTGCTGACGATGTGAATGTCAGTAACGTAACAGAATTTGATCAAATAATTGTCGATGTGCTAGCTCTATGAATGTCATGAGTGTAACAGAATTTGATCAAATAATTATCGATGTGCTGATTCTGTGAATGCCAAGAGTGTAACAAAATTTGGTCAAATAATTATCGATGTGCGAATTCTATAAATGCCAAGAGTGGAATAGAATTTGATCAAATAATTATCAATGTGCTTACCGAATGAATGCGAGAATATAACGTATTTTGATCAAAAAATTATCGATGTGTTGATATGAATGCCATAAGTGTGATAGAAAAGATTCAAAATCTATTTGAGAAAGATTGATCTACTATAAGATGACATCAACAATTAAGAAGAATAGTTGATTAGGAGAAGGTATGGCCAACAACCAAGGGGTGAAGAAGGCCTTGAGCTAAACCATGTTGGGTCCACAAATCAGAATCAGAATCTAGTGATGGTGTGATATATCATTATATATATAAACCTTTTCTTAGACAAGTTATCATTATTCATTTTCTAATATTATTTTTAAACATCTTACTAATTATTACTCACTAGATAATAAAAACAAGATTGGCTTATACCTCTAATTCATGTGTCATTTTTGTTGTAGTAAAGATCTTTATGAAAGTTTTTTGTTGTTACCAAACTATAACTACTTTTGTCTCAATTTTACATCTTTGAAGATCTAAGAGAATGGTGTCATCAAGCAAAAGAGCATAGTTGCCATGTTCTATAACAGTTATGCTGGTTGCTCAAAGTGACATAGTCAAGGACAAGTAAAGAGAGGTCACATGGATAGTCTTCTCCATAGGAGACAACTAGATAAGGAGAGTCCATGGCTTTGTTCAACAATAGTGTATATACTAGGAACGGTCCTCCTAATTGTTGTATAGTGAACATGAGCTATGAATAGTAATGAAGATTTTGTAGCATTTTGACTATATACAATTATAGAGAAAATTGGTTTTGAAGGGGTTAATAAGAACAAAAATGGGTTACTATCATCCAGCTAGTTAAGGTGTTAGTAATGTTAAGATTAGATGAAATGAATTTGGTTTCAAATGACGGTAACAAGAAGTTCAATAAAACACGCTAACACACTTGGGAACGTTGAACACCGGCTGCGCAAATAACGCGTTTTATGCCTCACACTAGTAATATAACAAGACAAGATTGTTTGTAAGTTTAGTCAATTCTTGGCTAAAAAACAACACGATGCACACGACTTAATTAATCATATAAATTAATGATCGATTAAAAGCCTAAACCCATAATTAAATTAAGTAAAACGCATAGAGGGTTGCTCAGTATATCTTTATATTTTTTTTTTTAAATTATGAAAATTCGAAAACATTCACCCCAAGCAAATTCCGCAGGTATGGCTAATAATGTATATATAACTACTGTATTTTTGTGCAGGTAATAATGACATTTTTTGCCGATATAATTACGACAATATTGGTAATAATTTATAAAAATGAATAACTTAAATGAAGCACAGACACCTTGAATACAACTCTGACATTGACATGCGAAAATAATTTTAAAAAACGAATAAATTAAATGTACTCACAAGTATGGATACACCTTTTTTTAGAGGTGTCACTATTGTTGAGATCATTTCAGGAGAATCAATTCGAGGGAGCATTTTTATTTTGGTGTTTTCCTTTTGAGCAGCACACATTTGTAAGAGACACGTCACATATTCATCAAAAAACTTAAAGTGATAAGTGTATGTGTTCTCCTACTAATAAATGTCAAAGTCTACAAACTCCTAATCAATGCGGGACTTCCCCACACCTACTCACATTTATAATTCTTTTTTAACACTCTTTTTAGTATATCCACAATGTTTGCCCTCAAGTGAAAACTTTTTTTTTCCACCTAATCAGTAGGGAATTTCGATACAAATAAGTCGGTTCATTTATTCGAACCAAAGACTCATGATACAACTGTTGGAGTCAATTCGGAGGAAGCATTTTTTATTTTGGGGTTTTTCTTTTGAGCAACAAACTTTTGTGAGAGACACACCACATACTCACATAAAACTTTAAGGTGATAGTTGCGTGAGTTTTTTACTTATAAATGCTCAAATCTCCACATTCCTAAGCAATGTAGGACTTCCCACACTATTTACACTTGTAATTCTTTTTCAACAGCTACTACACTAAACACAAATATCGGTGCAGATATCCAATACTAACACAAATATTAACACATATTTTTTTTCAGGTATCACTACTAGATTTAAAATGCTTTAGCTGCGTTTCTATATTAACTTTTAGAAGTCATGATTTCTTGCAGAATTCTCTACAAATTTTTCTGCAAATTTTACTTCGAAATTTTTTGCATATTTTTATTCAACAACTTTTGCAATATTTTTTAAAGTTTATCGTTGTTTAGAGATTTTTCCTTGATTTTTTCTGTGAATAATAGTATATGAATTTTAACTACTCAACAAATCCTTTTAATTATTTCCTTAAAATAAATTATATAAACAATATGGTAATATGAATTTAAAAGTTATCTATTTCGTTTTTTTATTGTCATTTTTTTAGTTTTACAGATATTTAATTTTATGGATGTTCAAAAAGTTAATAATAATTGTTGTTACTTTCCAAACTTAACTTTTCTTTTGCTTCTAATATTCTTAATTTTTAATCATTCTGATATATTTTTTTTCTCTATATAACAAATTTTTTAAACTAATTTTGATAAAATTATAATCATTACTAAATTATGGTGTAATTTTCAGACAAAAATATTTAAAAATATTTATAGGATTTCAAAGAAATTTTTAGTGTAGTAAGCAAGTCTCAAAGCTTATTACACGGTACAAAATTTGAAGTGAAAACGGTTTAAGGATTTTTTATATTTCCACAAAACGGAGGCCTGAAGATTATCACTATCTTGACTAGACTAGATAGAAGAAGTTACTATACACACCCCCAGAGTTCAAAAACATTAGGCGGATTTGTACCTAAGTGTCTCCTTCACGGCAATCATTGAATTGAACCTTTCTTTTCTCTATCAAGTTTCCAGAAGACTCGTTCACTACTCCATGATGGAAATAATATTCAATTTATCTTACTAGTCAGGTTCATTGAAGCATTACTAATAGCTATTTCAAATAGCGACATCTACACAATGAAAACAAGCCCAATATAACAATATACTATTGAGAAACCAAAGAAAGTGGCTACATATTGTATATGACTTAGGAAATATTTTATTATATAGTTATTAATTATTATTTGAAAAATTGATAACTTTGTTAATACAACCGACCAAGTCATACATATTATAAACAGTGAAAATTAGAGAAGGATAATCTAAAAAAAAACTCAAGTTGAAAATCAAAATAATTAGAGATACAAAAAGGGAAAAAAGAAAAGTACTAAACTTGTAAGATTAAAAAAATTTCAGAGAAAAGATAGTAATATAATAGACAAAAGAAAGAAATATGACTATGACAGCTAACTTCAAACATCGTGAGTATTGCTGGATCGATCTTGATAGAATAAGATTCAATAATTTTATTTGATTGATTCAATATTCTCGTTTTTCACTCTTCATTTGAGTGATTCAATCACACCTTAGTTGCAAGACGATTTTCTCACACAATAATTTAAAAAGAAAGATTGTGCGTGTGTGTGTGTGTGTGTGTGTGTGTGTGAGAGAGAGAGAGAGAGAGAGAGAGAGAGAAAGAGAGAGAGAGAGTTATTGAAGTGAAAGAAGGAAAGTTTTATTAATCTTTCTATCAATATTGAGTCTCTCTGTTTATATTGTTTTAATTACAATTGCATGGTACCTCCCTATTTATAATCAGACTACTTGCACATCACGTAATCTCAATCTTACTAACTTCAACTAGTTGTTATTCAACTTTATCAAATACATGCTACTTCGACTACGACTAACTGTATTCGACTATCTGTCAAATACATGCACCTTCGTCTACTATAAAGTGTATTCGACCTTTTATCGAATACATGCAGATTCAACTATTACAAACTATATTCGACTACTACTCTATTGACTATGTTCTACTTTGACTCTGTCGAATCCTGCATCTTACAAACATACTTAATACAAAGAATTACACATTTAACAAGCATGACTATGTGGTTTGTTTCTATAAGTATTAGCGTTCGAACATGGTCAGTTCCTAATAAGTTTGTATTCTTAAAGTGGGATTTTCATTACACCTCATTTCCCAAAGTTTCATTTATGTTTATTGTGTGCACAAATTCTTTTTTTTTGTTTTGTTCCGGGAGACACTAAAATTATCAATCACTGTAAGATGATATCACAAATATATAGAGACATGTTCCAAACGATTACATCAGAAAGAAATGTGCCTGAATAATTATTTTTGGAGAGAGACGTTATGAGAAAAATACAAAGTGTGATGAGAAGCATCCTTTTTTCAATGTGTCCCCTTCATGTTACCGAAAGCACAACTGATGGTATATTTTTTATAAGTTGGAGCTACATAAGGAAGCAAATTAAAAACGTATCCACTAATTTGGGCTCCAAGACTTAAAACACTACAAAATAAATGCGCTCAAGCATAGGAGAAGATTCTCTCTGGTTAAAATTTCATTGGAGAGTGAGCAGTTCAAATCCTCACCTTTAAAATTTTATTTCTCCTTCTTTATTATATTTTTATATAGTTAGAATTTTACAGGTTGAATTTTTCATGTGAGAGAATGATAGGCCACCTCTTAAGTATATTTATAAGAGAGAGGATAAAAATGAAAATGTGAATGAAATGACATTAGTTCTAAAATGACAGCTGGAAGGGAAAGAAATTGAAATGGGTGAACAAGAGGCAAGAATAACAGAATGTACAGGTGGCAAGCCAGAATTGGAGGATCATGAGTTAGGTGCAAAAGAGAATCTAATAAGGAGAGAGAGAGAGAGAGAGAGAGAGAGAGAGAGAGAGAGAGAGGGGGGGGGGGGCAGGCAATAGGACTGAATGTGAGTTATTTTCACATCAGTAGGGTGCTCTTTAGTGAGTCACATTTTATCAATTCCAGTGTTATTTTCCATTTCCTTCAAGGAGATTATTCTTCACTCGTTGTTGTGCTTACATTCTATAATCAATATACTATTATCCCACCCATACTAACCTTGTTGTTATCTGTTAGAGTGATTTAGTATATCATTTGGTATCGGAGTCTGGTTTCAATCTAGGAATCTGTGGGTTACGAGCCCACCATCTATTGTGAAGTACCCAAAGGAAGGAGCTTGAGTTCAAGGTGTGGATCAGTTGTTGTTTGAGAGAGACGTTCTTTTGGGGGAATCAAACACCCAACTATGCAGGGCTCAAAATTCTATGAAGCAATTGCGGATAAGAAAAGAAGAGAGGTAGAATTTACCATTGGGGATATGGATTATGTGAAGGCTCAGCCTAACCGGTTCAAATCTTTAGCTCATAAAACAAATGAGAAGTTATTAGATGATAAACTTCGATCTAGAAGGAGGTGAATAGATCACAAGTTAAAAACTTTTGTCAAAAACTTATTTGAAAAGTTTTATGGCCCAGCAGAAACAACCCGAATTAAATCGTCTAACCGAACCTCTACCGAAAAGCTCGGTTATGCGTAAAGGTAAATAAACGTATGATAAGGAACACAAATTGTTCAACAACTATTAATCACAATCAATTAAATGCAAAGTCAAATGTAAAACTTATTCTCAATGATCAAAACACACAAAAACAATATTAAGGCAATTTATCGAACACTTTGTGTGCAATCGATATCATTCGAAAATTTATTTGGTTTTGTTGATATTAAAAACCAATCACAATTAAACAGATTATGATTACATCAACAACACCTATTTCAAAATGTGATAAAAAATAATTCTCAAACGAATTGATCAAACGAGCAATGAATTCAATAATTTGTAAACACAAATATAAAGAGATAGAGAGAGTACACAAGGATTTGTTTAGCCAGTTCCCTAATCGGACTTGCTATGGGTACGTATGCCCTCAATTCGAATTTGAATTGAGATAATTACAATTAACCTTACTTTGCAAAAGTATGAATACAAGAGATGTAGCAATCCAACCCTACAAATCCTGGGCTTGATGTTGACTCTATCACCTCCAAAACCCTTGATTAAAGATTGATAAAGTAACCAACAATGCTATTTCAATTTACCTGTTCTTGCTACTACCTTGTAAGACACTCCTTGTCCCAAGGTTTTCACTCAGTCAAATTATTCCCGAGCACACTTGTTGAAACCCAATATTTCCCAACACGATCCACAGTTTCACGCTACTTTCTTACAAGGCACCTCTTGTCCCAAGGCTTTCACTCGATCGGACCCGAATTGCATAGTCTTGTCCAAAACCTTCAAATCCCTTAACGATCTTGAAGGAAAAACCCAGCTCGATTTTCTTATTTGAAACTCTCAAAGATTACAACCCAATTTAAAGTACAAACAACCTAAACTGGACGTTATCAACCCTAATCTAGATGGTCACCCAATTAAAAAATAATTATATGTAGTTTGATTGTGTGTATGCATAGAAGAGAGGTTGAAGATGATGAGTATCCTTTGAAATCCTAGGTTCATGTAGGTTTTTACTCTAGAACCTTACTAGAAATGATTCATGTATCAAATATTTATATGTATGCAAGTATCAAGCATAAGGAATGCAAAAGGAATAGAATATAATGCAAAAAAAAATCAAGATTTTTAGTCTATAGGTCAACCTATCAAAGTCACGTGTCGACCTATAGGAGTCAGCACATGGACAGAGTCTACATGCTTTAATATTGCAGTGTGTGTCAACATGGAGGATGAATGTGTCGCCCTATAGAAGAAATTTTTCTTCTATATGTCGACCTATAGTCGTATGTGTCGACCTATAAGTTATTTTTCACACCCCAAAACTTTGTTTTTGATACATGAAACTATTTCTTGATGCTTGAATCTTTTCTAAACCATTTCAAACATGTTCATATGCTTCCTAATGCTAAAATGCATAGCTAGACTCAGATTATATCGTCCAATGTACATAAACGCTAAATTATCTTAGTTTTCACATCATACGAAATACATCTAACAAAAAGTTGCACTCACAGAAGTTGGGTCCTAGGTTTTATGGGACATTTGTTGTGATAGCAAGAATTGGCCTAGTAGCATATAAACTAAAACTTCCAGGTGAATCAAAAATACATCCTGTATTTCATGTCTCATAATTGAAAAAGGTGGTTGGAGAAGGGCACATGGTGCAGCCGTTAGCACCTGCTTTGAATGAGGAATGGGAACTGTAGGTTAAACCTAAAGAGGTGTTGGCTGTCAGGAAGCTGACGACACTACTACGAAAAACCCATTTAACAACGGTTGGAAATGACATATAATGACGCGGGCGAAGGCGTTGTTATGTAGAGTGTATTTGTATATGTTGTACGTACAATGACGGTCCTGGGACCATTGTTGTATTCCAGAAAGCACGCACCATTTCACAATGGTTTCTTTACACAACCGTTGTGATATAACTAAAGGTGATCTGGTTTGATTCTCAGCAACAACATTTTTTATTTATATTATTCTGGTCAGCGTTTGACATACAACTACGGTTAGGTTTTTAACCGCTGTCAAAACAGCCCTGTTTTAAATATAAAAATTCTCTGCTTATCAAATTCTTCCTATATTTTATCCTGTCAAAACAGGTTCTGTTTACATCAAACATAATATGTGCATCAAACACAATTCTTCCCATAAATGAATCAGAGAATTTACATCAAAAGCTAACAGCTAACATTGTTTAAATCAAATACAATACGTGCATCAAAAGCCAATATTATTGATTTCATTACGTGCATCAAACACAATATCATGTACATCAAACACACTATGTGCATCTAAAGGCAAAATTATTGTTCACATTATGTGCATCAAAAGCCAAAAATATGTGCATAAAAAAATATGCTGAGGAATGTTGCTGATATATCAAACATCAAGAGGACCCTTAAGTGCATTGTGGATATACGCCCAACGTTTACGAAGATCTAGAAAGTCCTCAATGGGGAATGGGGTTTGGTCGTTAAACATCTACATAAGAAAGAGCAAAAAATTGAATATCATGCATGTTAATAATTCAATAGTCAACTTATATATTAATATATGTAAACATTTTATGACATATATACCTTATCCCATGAATCAACAATGCCGGCAAGGACAATGTTTAACATGTGTTTCATGACATAATACCCACACTCGTAACTCCCGGGTTGTTTCCTCGTCTACAAATTACATGAATATAACCACACATGAATGTAAGTGAAAGAAATAGGTAATCGGGCCACTTACTTTAGGAGCAATCCATGTGGTCTTTTTTCTAACATTTCTCATTATATTAACTTGCTCCACAAGACTGTACATTGAAAATTGAATTAAACATATTATATGATAAACTAATTACAATTAATGTCAAAGAAAATGATATTAAACATAGACACTTACGTTAGAATAATATCTTTCATTGGTTTGTGGAGTGGGGTGTGCAAAGAACACAGTAATGTCACCGTATTTGTCCTAAATGATATTATGATCAATTGCCAATGAACACGAGAATATATATATATATATATATATATATATATATATATATATATATATTAGTTTTTACTAAAACTAAACTAAATATAGAATATATAAATAAATTACAACAATACTTACCTACAGAGGAATGGTGCAAGGTAACATTCTTTTTCTCCCTCATTTAGCCGTTCTTTCAAGTACTTTTCCATGATACTGTTTTCATTATACGCCCAACTTATAAAAGTTGGCTCCAATATTCCATAAGTACTTGATTTATTTAACTCTATATAAATACGGTGAATGTACCTATATGGTCAAAGAAAATGAATAAATTAAGGGAGAAAATACAAAAAATTATATTGTTCTATAATGACATGTATATTCGACTATATACTTACGTGCACCAAACTTGCAAAATCGCTATGTCAAGACACTTAAATCCTGCTAGAAAATTCGTTACATCTTCAGGAGTGTAATACATTACATCCAATTTCAGGCAATGTTCTAGCGGGAGAGGTTGCACAAGGTTTGTTGTTGCAATGGACAAGTATAAATTGGTAATTTCATTTGGACTAGGGTCCAATATCCCATTGTGGTTATCTAAAGGGGGGGAGGGGCTGTACAATTACTTCCTTTTGTAGAAGCGCGATTTACAACACTTCTACTTGGAGTTTGATCATCACCATCAACGTAACGTTGATCTTCATTTGTTTGTTGTTCGAGGTTTTCACTTAATCTCTACATCATAACATTCAATTAGAACATAAAACAAAAATAAGCACAATATATATCATAATTTCCGATAAAACACTAACATCTTAAGTAAAGCACATACCGAATATAACTCTTGTAACTTTTCCACGTATTTCTCCCTTTTTTCCCTCTCCTCTTCAAACATCCTCCTTTGTTCTTCCAATTGCTTCTCAACATTCTCAATCTTTTGTTGTTGAGCATGAAATTCAATGGTTTCGGTGCTTCTTCTACGAGATCCAACGTATGACCTCAAGCCGACACCTTCTCCAACACCACGGACACGACCTCCATGCTCAGCTGTTCCGATAGCTTCCACTAATATGTCATGTCATGCTTCCGAAACAAATGTGCCTTCACGGGCCGCCACAACCAAATTATCCTACACAACATGAGCAACTTACATAAGCAATCACATTTAAATCACATAATTAAGCAAAACAAAACATATACTTACAATTTTCTCAGCAGCTACTCTTGAAGCCTCAGAGGTGTACTCTCCATTAGGTCTTAATCGAGTCATCTTCCATTTCTCATGTCTTGACGGTGGAGATGGGATGTCACCATCTCCTCCTTGTTGTTTTTCCTGCATGATTCTCTTCTCAAGTTTCCTGTAACCCCCACGAGACAATCTATGGGGGTACATATTTTTCGCCTTGTTTTTAATTCCTACTTCGCTTTTAACCTGTTATTAACATAGTGAAAAATGTGTATGATTAGTATCTATAACTCATTAGCATAACATTATAGGTTACATAAGGCTAGTACTAACCTTGAATTCCTCAGAACGGCGTTTCTTCGCAAACTTGTGCCACACCTTTTTCGATAAAAAAACTATACCAAATCCATGGACGTTGAAGACCGCTCTTAGGCTTCGTAATGTAGTTAGCCATGAGCTGTGACTTAAATCCCCTCCAACGAACACCGGCATAAGTTATCCACTTTTTTTCAATTTTGAGTCATCGGTAAACTCAAAATTCAACTACATTAAATCAATATATAAGTATGAATTAGAAACTATAGGTAGTGATATCAAATATATGAAAATTATAGTGTGTAATACCTTAACGTCTGTGGACAATCCACTAATCTGTAGTGCGAATCAAACTCGATCGGAATTTTTACACCAGATGGGTTGCGAACTGATGTGAATTGAGGCATCATTGTGACACCTCTTTGTGATATTTTTTATTGAGTATCAATCGTTTGAGTTGTATTCGCAGAACACTCAATCGTTTGAGTATCTTCGCTGCTTCCTGATGTAGAACTCGACAAGGTCGACATCTATGTTCAAAAACAACAACAACAACAACAACAAGAACATAAACAACAATGGCAAATGAGTTTACTGTAGATGCATGGGAAAAATATTTTACGTACCCAAAATGTGATGACTAAGTAAACGATGTTGGCGTTGGTGTTGTTGTTGTCTTCCTTCCTTACGACAACGGCGGTGTTGTTGTTATCTTCCTTCTCGACGGTGACGATGATGACGACGGTGTTGGTTGGTGCGTAATCTTCCTTCCATAACGATCGTGACGATGATGACGAAAATGACAACAACACGGTGAATAATGGATACTGATGATGCAAGCTTTGGATGAAATCGTGTATTGTTTCACAGTATTGAACGTTAGGGTTTAGGGTTGAAATCGTGTATCGTTTCGTCTACTTTCTATTTTCAATGGAAAAAAGGATACTGAAGAGACAATGAAACTAGCTAGCTTGGAGTATATTGAAAAGCTACTACGACGGTCAACACCTAAAACCTTAATGATATATTTCATATTAATGCGCCAGAGTTATATTTAGAATTAAAAAACATACAAAATGTATCACAACAGTGTAAATAAACAACCATGGTAAATAAACAACGGTTTAAATAAACAACCATGGTCAAAAAACAAATAAAATACAACCGCGCCTTAGTTTAGATATGTCACAACGGTGTAGGGATGAACCGTTGTGACCATGGCTTCGTTGTTTACGCGTTTTGTAGTAGTGCGAGTGGGACATAACAAGTGTTAGTGCAGTGGGACGGACTGCTGGAAGTTAATGAGGCTTGTTTTTCTTGACTTTAACCTTAAGGACAAGGTTAACCTAGTTGGGGAGTATTGATAGGCCACCTGTTAAATATGTTTATAAAAGGAATGGTAAAAAGGAAAATATGAATGAAATGACACTAGTTCTAAAAGGACAGCTGGAAGCGAAAGAAACTGAAATGGGTGAGCTGGAGGCAAGAATAACTTAATGTACATGTGGCAAACCAGGATTGGAGGATCGTGATTTAGGTGCAAAAGAGAATCTAATACGAAGTGGAGATAAAAAGAAGGGCAAGCAATACGTGAGTATGTAACTAAGGACTGAATATGAGTTGTTTTCACATTAGTAAAGTGCTCTCTAGTGAGTCACATTTTATATGTTCTAGTGCTATTTTCCATTTCTTTCAAGGAGATTATTCTACATCCATTGTACTGCTTACATTATATAATCAATATACTACTATTCCATCCATACTAACCTTATTGTTATCTATTAGAGTGATTGAGTACGTCATTTGATATCAAAGTCTGGTTTCGATCCAAGGACTTGTGGGTTATGGGCCCATCATCTATTGTGAAATATCCGAGGGAAGGAGCTCAAATTCAAGGTTTGGATCAGTTGTTGTTTGAGTGAGACGTTATTTTGAGGGAATTAAAGACCCAACCGTGCAGGGCTCAAAATTCTATTAAGTAATTGGCAAATAAGAGGAGAAAAGAATCTCTTCCAGCTCAAGCACACCGACACGCAAAAAATATCCTTAACAAAGATCATACATTTGTGATAGCATAAAAAAATATCACATTACCATTACACCACAGAAGTGTGCTATATGTGTGGATTACAATTTATAAATTTAATTTGCATTGATTCATTCAATTAAATACCGTGAGCCAATAACCAATCTGAGTCTCATAACAAGCAATTTTTGACTCCTACACCGATAGGAGTTTGAACTTTAAGGTGTGGTGTGAAAAGATGATACTGGGGTAATATTTATTTTATTTAGGGGTGACAATGAAATCCATTAGCATAATATCCATCCAATCCATCCAATAATTTATCCATCCAATCCATTCATCAAACAAAAAATAATTTAATGGATTTGATTCAATCCATCCACTAACTCATATGGATGGATTCAATCCATCCATCTCATTTTATGAATCCATTGGATATTATATTATCACTTATTAAATTAATTAAATAAAACATTTTTATCAAAAAAAATTAAACATTTCAATTAAACAATTTTTTTTTCTAAAACACAAAAAGATAAAAACAATTGAAAACTTAAAAAAAAAATATTTCGCTCCAAAATTTGTTTCCCCAAATTTCGTTCCCCAATTTCTTCTTCCCTCCAAACAAGAACCCTAATTTCTTCTTCTTTCGATTTTTCCTTAATATCAAACGCTAACGATTCATCTCAACGTTTTGGTGCTTCAATCGCAATTCTTCTCAACATTTTGGTACTACAATCACAATTCATCTCAAAGTTTCGGTGCTATGGTATTCCAAATTCAAATCAGCATCAACCAGTTTTCATAATCGTTGTCGCTGGATATTCTCTCTTTAGCTCTTCAAGATTTCTCTTCGGCGACGGTCACACATATTTTTTGCGTTTTCAATTTAAAGGTAAACATAGAGTATTTTCTGCAAACCCCATGAATAAGTATGCACTCAATCAACTATAAAACATTTGAGTGTTACTCGTATTTTGGTGTTGTTCTTGTGGCTGATTTCAGTGTTGCTCAGGTGGAATCAAGGTTTGCGGTTATTGCTTCAGGTGTAAATCATCAAGTTTTATCAAGAGAGCTTCAGCATACATCATTGATATGGCTTCTTACTCGACATTCGGTAATATTTTTATACACTAGTGTGATACTGTGATATTATGTGTTGTTATATAAATTGTGTTCATAACATTTGCCGCGTTTTATGTTGTGTTCACAACTAAATTGTTTTAATGTTTTAGAGTATATCACTTTATTTTCCTTGTATTGTCTTAGATAATTGTTAGATTAGATTAAGCAAATAGATTAGATTAAGTTACACTTAGATTATGGTTCTAAGAACAATTAGATAGCTAAGGTGTATGTATCGGTTTTCGGAGATGAAAGAGGGAAGCAAGTAGCCATGGCGAGGTTGAAATCAAAGGCTAAATATGTTCGAAATCGGTTGGGGAAGCGTATGAGGTTGTGGTTAACTCCCGAGATACACTTTATAGAGGATGATTCTATTGAGAGAGGAAGCAGGGTAAGAATTTAGCGCTTGTTTTTACGGTTGTATATAGTATATGTATGTATGCATCCAATCGCAAGTTTGTATTGTTCAGTTTCCGCTATGTCCCTTGATTCTGGGTCATGATCCAATGCTTAATGGATGTGGTTATGGAGCTTGATACAGTTTGTTAATTTGATCCTCTTTTTATTACAATTTCTAATTAGGAAATTGTATTTTACTCCAATGTGTTTCATCTATCACCTCCTTTATTTAATTAATAATAACATACGACACTCTCTCATTGTACAATGCACTTGCTCCTGGCACAATTTTCTGTTGGGTTACTTGTTTTCCCGAATCATATGCAGAGATAATGTAGACAATGGTATGAGAATTAAACTTCTCACCTTGTTCAACATTGTTATAAACAACTGATTTATATCACTCATTGTTGTCAAGAGTAAGGATTCAACATTCACAATCAAGCTTGTTTATATTTCTAAGTTTAAAGGTGGCAAGCTCTAAAACAAACATTTAATTATGGCAGGAGAAATGTTGTATTAATATTTTATCTGATTTCGGTTTGCTTAGTTCAAAGCCTATATCTACTCCATCTGATTTATTCATTAAATTATGTAACAAAGACAACATGCTCTTTATGAAGATATTACCTCATATCAAAGACTCATGGGCATATTGATCTATCTTAATACTACCAGTCCAGACATCAAATACATTACTCAACAATTAAGCTAGTTGTTACCAAGCCTCTAGTGACACATTTAATGATGCATGTTCTAAAATATCACAAACATTGTATTGCTCTTGGTATATTCTTTCAAAGGAATTCATCAGTTCAATTGCTTGACTTTTCAGATGTTGATTAGGATGGATGTGAAGATATTATAAGGTTAATTTCAGGATCTTATTTATTATGTCCAAGTTGAATTTGATCAACTTATGGGCGGCTATTACCAAATGTGAAATAAGAAGTTAACAAATAGTTACTAGCTTTATAATTAGCTATAATTCAGTTATGGTTTGTTATGTGTCATGAAATAACATTCGTATGGAATTAAGGTAGTTAGTTATTGTGTTCATTCATAACTCTATACATAAAATCTTAAGTCAGTTGTATCAATGTAAGAGATAATGATCTTGCATTTTCTTCTAATGTTATGTTCAAGTTTATGATAAATTATTTGATTCAACATTGCTAATAAATTCTTATTTAAATCGTATTACCAAGATCCTTAATTGGAAGAACTTTGAGTTAATCAATTTTAGGCTAACCTTAATATTGCATGGGGTAAAATAAAAGAAATTTAGATAAAAGAGTATAGAGACTCAATGCATAGAGCAAAGGACAAATATAGTTTATTGTTAACTGTATATAAAGAAGAAGAAACTGATTTCAGTACTTCTCTTTTTGATAACTTGTACCAAAATATTCTTCCTTTAGATAGGAGGATATGAAATCATGTTCTTCCACAGAATCATTAATTAGTATTGCTCACATGATATCGACACTTTATAGTCACGTAATAATGTTATTCTACACATATTGTTTAATTGTTGTTTATTTTATTAGATAATTTAGTTTGATTTCCTTTGCACTCACCTTCAATCATTGTCAAATTATAGGAAATATGTCTACTGAAGGCGATGAACCCGTAATTCAAATTGAGGATGAAGTTGATGAAAGTTCGGTCCATAGTTCAAAAAGAACAAAAACTTCTACGGCTTGGGAATTTTTTGAAAAGTTTGTTGACGATAAAGGACTCCCAAAGGCCAAATGCAAAAATTGTGATAAAATTTACATGGCTAGAGATGGTGGTGGGACTTCAAATTTGATAAAACACGCAGTGAAATGTGTTGGAAGAGGGAATGGATCTTCTTATCCACCACTGAATCAAGAAAAGTATAGGGAAAAGATTTCTAAGGTAATTGTCAAACACAATTATCTTTTTACTTTTGTTGAACATGAAGGGATAGTTGACTTACTTTGTTTCTTACACCCCGGTGTTAAGTCAATTACTAGAACTACTGCAAAGTCTGATGTTCTTAAGATGTTTAGAAAAGAAAAGGAAAATTTAAAATCCTATTTGCAGTCAATTCCAGGAAAAATTTGTTTAACATCCGATCTATGGTCTGCAATAAATACAGATCAATATATGATTTTGACTGCTCATTTTGTTAATAGGAATTGGGAATTAGAGAAAAAAGTTTTATCCTTCATTCATTGTCCACCACCTCATAGCGGTTTTAATTTGGATGAGAAGTTAATAAGTTTGCTAAAGGAGTGGGGTATTGAAAAAAAATATATTCACAATTACTTTAGATAATGCATCTAACAATGATGTTATGGTGAATATATTGAAGAAACATTTATTATCAGGATTAGGATTGATAGTTGAAGGAACTTACTTTCATGTTAGATGTGGAGCACACACCTTAAACTTAAGTGTTCATGATGGTTTAAAGGTGATAGATGGATCTTTGAATAAAATTAGGTTGTGTGTGAAATATGTAAGAGGCTCAGAAGCTCGAAAGATAAAATTTGCATCTTGTTTAGAGCAAATTTCAAATGTAACTTCTAAGCAAGTTCTTCAAGACTTGCCTACTAGGTGGAATTCCACTTATCTGATGCTTGAGACTGCTATAGGTCAACGGGAAGCTTTTACCCTCCTAAGCGATATTGATCCCTATTTTGATTGTTGCTTATCAAACGAGGAATGGGATGAGGTTAAAACCATAGCTGATTTTTTGAAGCCATTTTATGATATCACAGTTTTTTTTTCAGGTAGCACTTATCCAACCGCCAACCTCTATTTTAGTGGTGTGTGGAGAATTCACATGAAAATCAAGGAAGTTGCATGTGTTGATCATAGTGAGTTTGAAAAACAAAATCAATTATGTTGCATGGCTAGAAGAATGAAGAAAATTTTTGATAAATATTGGAATTCTTATAGTGTTGTGTTATCATTTGCTCTCATCTTAGATCCTAGATACAAGTTGCAGTTTGTTGAGTAGTGTTATGTGAGGTTGTTAGGTGGTGAGGGAGTACAAGTTGCAAAGTTGATTTTTGATAAGTTGAAAGTTTTTTTTCAAGAATATCTCAAATCCTCAAATGAAGCAAGCACTTCATTTTCAACAGAGGTCAATTAGAGGTAGTCCAAACATTCCCTCAAATGACTTGAAGGATTTTGGGACTTACGAAAGTAAATTGTGTGGACCATCAAAAGAGGAGTCCGATTTGGAAACTTATTTGAATGAAAAAAAATTGATCATGAGAAATATGCTAATTTGGATGTTTTACAATATTGGAAAGCAAATGAGGGTAAATATCCTAAACTTTCTATATTGGCACGTGACCTTTTGAGCATTACAATTACTACAGTTGCATCAGAATCAGCATTTAGTATATGTGGACGTATACTTGACAAGTATCGAAGCGCTCTTTTACCCGAAAATGTTGAAGCATTGTTGTGTACACATGATTGGCTTTGTGGAACTCCAGGTTAGTATCTACAACATTTCCATCTTCATTTTTTTCATTTATCTTCTTTTTTAATTAATGTATGTTTAATTGTTTTCTACTTTGATTATCTTTTGTAGCTGCATTTGATTTTAATGTACCCAATTTTGTTGAGGACCTTTCAACCTTCTTTTCCCCAACATGAGGTTACTTGTTTGAGACTTTTTTTCTTTTCACCTAAGGTACTATTACATCATTCATACATAGTCTTCATATTAAGAACTATGCATGATGTTGTGAAATTTAAACATAGTAGTTTTTTGTGCAAACGTAGATGGTACACTTGTGTTTCGGGTTAATTCACATGGTCCTACTTCTAGTGATTTTACATTCAGAATTGCTGCTAGAGTTTGCAACTTGTTAGTTAGGAGTTGGATTAAAAGTTAATTGGTGATGTTTAAACAAATAACTATGGCTGTTTATTGAAGGTTAATTGCATTGAAAGTTAAATGAACTACTTATGCTATTGGTTTTAAGTTGTTGTTAGTCGTTTGTTATGTTGTGCCAAATCAATTAGAAACTTGTTAAGTTGCTAATTGTGTTGTTTTATGTTGTTGTTAATGAACCCAAATGAAACTTATTAAAAATACAATAGGATTCTAAACTTATTAATAGTTTACTGTTAACTATATATAAACAAGCTCATTAGGCAATTTGGTTAGACATTGTTTTGTGAAAAATTATGTTAAGGTTGGTTGCAAGCTGTCAGTTAGATAATTGGAACTCTGTTGGTTATTTTCATTGTTTTTGAACTTGTTGAGATGCTGCTAGTTATTATTTTGACAGTTAGTTAAAGGATTAATTGATCAACTTAGGCTAGTTTCGGTTAGAAATGTGAGATATCATGGTAATTGGTTTTGAATGGTTTGAGCTTTGGACCAATATGGATCTGATGTGGCCTAATAAAATTCCTTTATATCCCTTGTCAGAACTCCAACACAGGAAAGGGTATTAGAAATGAAATTAAAAAAGTGAACAAACTTCATATAAAAATTGCACATGTTCAAGGTTAGGCAATTTGGTTAGACATTTTTTTGTGAAAAATTCTGTTAAGGTTGGTTGCAAGTTGTAAGTTAGATAATTGAAACTCTGTTTGTTATTTTCATTGTTTTTGAACTTGTTGAGATGCTGCTAGTTAAGATTAATGAAGGATTGAGCTTAGGGAAAGTTGAAAATGGGAACAAGTTAAGGTGTTTTTGAAGGAAGATTTGCCTCAATGGCTTCATTATGCGGAGAGTGATAGGATTCCTCCGGTTATTGGATTAGTTCATGAGGGTTATAAGGTCGAGGAGCATAGTAGGACAGGGAAGAAAGAGTGTGGTGGTGCTCATGGTTATGATAACGCCTATTTCTCCATGAGGACTATTTTTATTAGGCATGGTCCTCAATTTGAGAGAGGGAAGAAGATACCTTCCTTTGAGAATGTTGAGATTTCTACCAAATGCTTAATATGATACTCAAATCCTGGTGGTTCTGAGCTTCTTTTGCTTGACAATATCTTCCTTATTCTCTATAAGTTTACTCATGATCAGAAATTTGAAACATGATTGAGAAGATGTTGCAGGAAGAAAAAGTATCATATACCTTTTCTATCCCCTGTCAGAGCTCCGACACAGGAAGGGGTATTAGAAATGAAATTAAAAAAGTGAACAAACTTCATATAAAAAGTGCACATGTTAAAGTTGGAAAATCATACTGCTATATTGTGAAAATCTAGAACAAATGTGTAAGGCTTCTTAAGCTTTTGTTCAACCTTTATGGGGAGGTTCTTTCTATTCTGTCTAGCATGTATTCTTTTTGGCTTTGTCAATGATAATCTTTTATTCTTCTCATATTAATATTTCTTCTGCTCATAATCTTTTGGAAGACACATTTATAGATGTGGTGAGTGATATATTTATGACATGGTTTTATTGATGAACTTAGGCTAGTTTCGGTTAGAACAGTCGGCCAATTTTCAAGGCTATATTTTGGACAGAAGCTTCTGTCAAAATTTTCTCCATGAACTTGTTGACAAAATAGGCCTGAATACTTATAGTGAATATATTCATGCTCCATGAACTTGTTGTCTAAGATCCTTGTTTGATTATTCACCTAATATTCAACAACATATATTATGAAACAAGTACTTTAGTAAAGAAGTTACTAACATTTGGATTAGCTTCTCATAATGTGAAATTTTCATGAATTTTTATTTCTGTGTTAGATTAAAGTTAAGAATTTTGTTTAATCAAGTTTGTAATTTGTGATCTCATAATGGATCTTGCAGGTTGACATTGATATACTACTAGTGTAGAGGGATGCTAAACCAACTATGATTTCCACTGCCAATGATTTACAAGGATGGAAAGATATTCCAAGGAGATTTAGGGCTCTTCTCCTTAAAGGAGACAACAATTCTGCTACTGAAATAAGATTGTTGAATTTGGTTTCACTTTTTCTAGACTTCATTAACATTAGTTTATTAAGACTGTTAAATTTGTGTTAAACAAAAATTGTATCATTTCAGACCAATGTATGTACAATTTACTTCTTAGAACAATGCATTTCCCATTTACTTAAATGATTTATATATATATATATATATATATATATATATATATATATATATATATATATATATATATATATATATATATATGATCGTGAAGGCTTGATCAGGTCCTGTGATGGGTCACCAAGAACGTCTGTGATGCTGGGGGTGAGATGAGGAGGAGGGGGTGTACGTGCAAGGCACTCCGACGCTCAAGTAAGAAAGGGTCAGAGAAAAGGGGCAAGTACAAAGTATGACTTCTAAGGGTGATTGTTGGATACCTGGCCCTCTCGATCGAGAGGGTTTATATAATGCCCCCAGCGTGTGGCCAACGGTCGTATTTTTGGGGTGAAACAATCGTTTCCCGAAGAATAGATAAATGTCCAAAACTAGCCATTATGTCGGGCAGAGTGCCCAAAACTGGCCGTTATATCGGGCAAAGGCGTAGTTTCGGGCACATGTCCTTAGCTGTTCAGGAACTGACGAAGCCGTGCGGGACGGGCAGCAGTACCGGGGAGGAGCGATGCAATCCTTGCTTGGTAGGAGGGCAGAAAGGTAACTTTTTCCCCTTCGCGGATTGGACTTAGACAATTGGGCCGTTCTGGGAGCAGAAGTGGATTGGGCCATGCCTAGTCATTGGTCTAGTCTAGAACAGGATCCCCCTAAGTCGTTGCTCCCGAGCATAGGAGTGATGACTTAAGGATAGCCCGTTGTTCCGGGGAACCATAATGGAGTCGTCGTTTGGTGACGGAGGGAGTTGTCTCGTGGCACCCGTGGGTCCTGGTGTTCGTGAGATCCGTGACCGTGTCTGGTTTGCCCGTCGTACGGGGAGGCTAACGGTTAGGAATAATTGAAACGTTGGGGCGCCACGTGTGCCTCGAGCCCTGTGTTGCAGTAACTAGGAAATGATGGCTAGTCTACAGCCATTATGACCTACGTGAGTGTGCCTCTGCACGTGCTCCTCAGCAGTATAAAAGGAGAAAGACCCGGGCCATTTGGAACTTTCGCTTCTTTCTCTTCTTCTTCATCTTCCTCAGAGAGCTTTGCTCACCGCCACCGTCCGCTGCTTCAACCGCCGCCACCGGCTTTGAGCACCCGTTTTCCAGCTTTACAACCACGTAAGTTTTCCGGCCCTTTGCTTTTGTTCATCTTCTTCTTTAGATTGCATATGGAAAGGTTAGTGTTATACCCCAAATTTTGACCACTAAGATTTCCCATCATTGTGCCAATCATCATCACAATGTGGATGAACCATCATGCCTCATCAAATGCCTCAAGCATTGTTGAGCATTCACTACAATCAAAATTAGGGTTCTAAGCCCTCTCAGAGCCTTAGACAAAGGATCAATCAAGGAATGATATGATCTTCAACTTGTCTAACCTCTCAAACATCCACAATGGATCAAGAGGACTCCCACTTCAAGGATTATGCACAAGGTTGCTCCCTTCTAGGTGGATCAACCTTCAAGATCGCCAGTGTCACCAAATTAGGGTTTTGGTCGATCAGGGCCTCCAAAGGGAAATTATCCTCTGGGCATGAGCCAATGATCCAAAACACAACCTAATATACTCCATGGAACCTCATGGACCCAATCATCAAGTCAATTTGGCCTCAGGGGTTGCATTCATCAAAAATCAGGAATTAGGGTTTCTTGACCTAATTCACCCCTAAGTTGACTTTTGGGACAAATCATGAACCAAGACCTCAAGAGAGGATTTGAGGGTCTCTAATGAACTATATTGATCCATTTGGGACAATGGATTAACCCAAGAAGCTTGAGCAACAAGTCTCAATTTCATCTGCACCACAATTAGGGTTTCGCGAGGAAAGTCAACTGTAACTTTGACTTTTGACCAGGACATGCTCCCAAGCCCTAGGACATGCCCCAATAAACCCTATGACACCCATGGAACATGTCCATAAAGTTTGATTTAGGTCAAGGATATGATTTCCTGAAGAATTGCACAGTTTGGAATTCATCTGATAAAAAGTCAATTGTGCACAAAAGTCAACTTTGACTTTTTGGGATTTTTCACCAAAATGGATTTTTAACCCTAAAATGATGTTAATGTATGATTTGAATCATCATTCATCAAGAAAAATCAAGAAAAGTGGGATAACTTGTAAAAGGGGTAACCATAAAAACTTAAAAAATTTTCTAAGTTAAAAATAAAGTGACAAGGGTACCAACTTTGAAGGATCATAACTCCTAAACGACAAAGCCATTTTTTCTCATCCAAAGATGGATTTGTAGCCCTCATTACCCTCTACAAAAACTTCAACTAGACCTAAGTCCAATTCATTAAGGATTTTGAGTTATGGAGTGATCAAAATGGCTGAAAAGTGAAAATGTCACTTTTTCCAACACTTAGTGAAATTTTCACTAAGTCAGAATCTGCCTTCACTTTTTGCCAAATGTAGAGGGATTTTTCACTTGGATTCAAAAGATATCAAAACAAAATATGTTCAAACAGTTGTTATATCATGTAAGGGCTTTCCAAAATGGCCAAGAACATTGCCAAATTCCATTTGAGTCATGATATATGACATTGGAAAGTTGCCTTGCTGAAATCAGTCAAAGGCAAGGCAGAATTTGCAACTTTGCTCGATTTGCCAAAATCAGCCAAATTCAAATGCTCCTATCCACTTGGACACATCTGAGGATTGAATCTAAAGGGGACAATCACTGAGCCAAGCCTCCAAAGTCCATGGAACAAGAAATAGCATGTTGAACCTAGAATGGCCAAAATAGGGACAAGACTCCAAATTTGGATTGAAGCATTCAATGGAAGCATCAAGGTGGCATGGACTGAGCCATTCTCATCTGAAATCAGTCAAGACTTATCCAAGACCAAGGGAACCACAGCTCTGTGCCCTAACCTCTAGTCAATGGCTAGAGGAGACTTGGATTTCCATTGGACAACATTGGCCAAACCTACTTACCAGTTGCCATTCACTATTCCTTCCAAACAAACTTGCTCTACTATAAATAGAGCTCAATTGTGATCAGTTTGAGTACACCAAAGCCATCTAACAGATGCTTTCCTCAAAATCTCTTTCTCTTGGCAAAAATGCCTTTCTTAGCAAGGTAGCTACCGGGTTTTGAGTTTGAGAGCTTTTCCAATCAAACCAATCACTCACACACCTCACATACATCATATAGAAGTGATCCAAACACTCACATAACATCTGAAACACTGATTTCACAAAATCACCAGCCAATTGCTTAGGTTCTTGACAGTTTTGCAGTTGAGGTGCCATCTTCAACTCCAAACCATTTCAATCCATTCCAAGCACTCAGGCACATCACTTGGTACCTAGGGAAGCTATCCACATCATTGGAACCTAGCTGTAACACCTCCAACACAAATCACGATCACCAGCTGCAAGTGGTAAGCATGAGTTCTTCTAACTCTATGATCCATGCAATTTTTGCTGCACAATAATTTGGCCATATGTTCATAATCATGCATGGAATGTTTTCCCTCAATTAATTGCATTGTTTGAATCATGTATCAAAAATCCTAGCCTTCATGCAGAAATTAGGGTTCTTGAGGATTTTTCATGATTTCTTGTTATATGTTTAATTTAAATGAAATTAATGGACATAGACATGATCGTGAGGTTGAGACGAGCATAATGATATGTGGATTGCATATTATAATCAAGTATTCAGGGAGATTGGATAGAAAATGCAAATCAGCCAAACCCAGAACACGCGCGAGTTCTTCAGCTGTTCTTGGCGCCATTTCTTTCAAATTCAAATATTTGAATTTTGTGATTTTTATTTAATTGATTCAAAAATTAATTTCTCTCTGAGTTTTAATGATTTTGAGTTTATTCTTTTTTTAATAATTCACAAAAATGTTAAAATATTTTATTTTATCAAAAAATCCCAAAAATATTATTTATTTCATATAATTGATATTTTTTCAAAGAATTAATATTTTAATTGTTTTTGACATTTTAAATATTTTTTCTACATTGATTTTGCAACTTTTAATGCTTTCTAATTATTTTGTAGGTCAATACTTAATTTTTGAAGCATTAATCCAAAATCACAATTTATTTTTCATATGTTAAACAATTTTGATCATTTTTAATTGAATTTTTATTCAATTAAATACATTTTTGAAAACAAATTAGGGTTTTTGGATTAATTCAACCCTCATAAATCATTTTCAAATCACTTTGGGCCTCTTGAGAGAGTGTAAGACCCAACCCACCTGTACAGAAATATTTTGGGCCTCATTCGTTGTATAAGTCCCTCTGTACATTTTCAAATAAACGGCACGATCATCGCCTTTTGAAAAATAACCTTGGGCCTCTCCTTGAGCTATAAGACCCATTCAAAAACAATTTGGGCCTCTAATAGAGTGTAAGACCCAATCCCCTTTTAAACCAAAACATTTTGGAACTCACTTATTGCATAAGTCCCTCTGCGTTAAAAGAAAACCACGGCGCGACCACCATTTCAAACGGAAAAATCATCTGGGCCTACCCTCGTGTTATAAGCCCCACTCTTTTTCTTTAAACCCTTTGGGCCTCTTGAAAGAGTGTAAGACCCATCCATTTGTACAGAAAACCTTTTTTGGCCTCATTCACTTGTATAAGTCCCTATGTACAAATTCTAACAGTGCGCTCACTGATAAAACCCTGGGCCTCTCCTTGAGCTGTAAGCCCCAAATCTTTCTTTTTCAAAGCACTTTCTCCTTTAATTTTGAATATACTGTTGTTTTCAATCTTTCTTTGTTGAACAACTAACCAAACAGCATGGAAGCTCTACAACCGAGTAAGTGGTTATTGCTTTCATTTACCGCTTTCATATACATATAACTGTATTGTGGGGCTGTTTCACTGTAAGTCTTCTTTCATAAACTCATATCAATTGTGTAATAATAGTATAGATATTTAGAGTTTCCCCGGCAACTACGTCTAGAACTAGGTGACGCCGTTTCGTTTATTCGTAGAAATAGACAACTAGATCCCCCAATAGGATCACCAGATACAGTCTTCTCTTCAGCTGTCCTCATTAGGAATTGTCAAGAAGCTCTACTCCCCAAGATGAATGTATTCTCCGTGAATGGCATCTTTGAGTTTCTTCCAAATTCTCGAACTTTCCTGACTTTGATCTATTCTCGGTGAATAGCATTGCCTTGAATTTCTTGAGGTTTGGGGACCCACGGGCTTCCTAAAAGCATCGGCCTCCTCTTGGGCATCGTACAAGGACCCACAGGCTTCCTAAAAGCAACCCCGCCTCCTCTTGGGCTTAGTACAAGGACCCTACGGCTTCTTAGAAGTATTCACAGCCTCCTCTTAGGCTTCGTATAATGATCTCTTCCTCCGGGAATGATAGCCTCCTCTTGGGCTTAGTACAAGGACCGATCGGCTTCTTAAAAGTTTCCAGCCTCCTCTTGGGCTTCATACAAATTGTCCCGACGATCTCCTAGAGGTATAGGAACAAAACTTAGTCATCTGCATAGAACAGTCCTTTCAAAGAGTCTACTACTGTTTCTCAAAGCATAGTACAAAAGATAAAACTCTAGACGCGGACAGTCTAACTTCCTTGAGTCTCAAAGACATTCTCAAGTGACCCCTTCGTTAAATAGGAAGGAAACCCGTAGACTCGGACAGCCTCAATACCCTTTGGATTTCCCGCTTCCTTAAAGAACAGGAATAACCCAGATCCTTGAATCAAATCCCTGAGTACATTGTTGCTCATATAAGAACTGATTTTCTCTTTCAAAATCAGTATACTGGACCTGTCACTTAACTAAGATAACATTTAGCCTCTCTCTCGGGCTTTGTACGAGACACATAAGAGACTCCCTCGTTGAGTCAATCACCCATTTCGCCTCCATCTCGGGCTTTATACGAGATACAAAAAGGTTCTTATTGAGCCAAACAAACAACAGCCTCCATCTCGGGCTTCATACGAGATACAAAAAACTCCCTTGTTGAGTCAAATAGCCTCCATCTCAGGCTTTATACGAGATACCAAAAGATTCCATCGTTAAGTCAAAACCTTTTAGCCTCTCTCTCGGGCTTTGTACGAGACACATAATAGCCTCCTCTTAGGCTTTGTATAAGAAAACCACTGGTTAATCCAATTAACCTTTTAGCATCAAAGTTGTGCCTCGTTCACAGTACACAAACATCAACAACTCCTTCCTCTTCATCTAATCGCTGTAAGCGGCAAGCCTTTGGATCATCTACATCCATGCCACTGTCCCTCTTTTAGCATGAGAAATTCCTAAGGAAAGATAGCATTGCTCTACACTGAGTTAAAGTCTTCTCCTTCAGGTTAAAACCCCCTATAAAGGAAATTATAGCATTGCCGGATTCACAAATCCTGGTTAAAGTAATTCTCCTTTATAAAATAGTTGTGACATACAACCCCCTCTTTAGAGATGACAAATTCTCTTTAAAGTTGGGACCTTCAGCTTCACATCTTGGGCTTTGAACAAGATACAAATAGACCTTTCAGCTTCACATCTTGGGCTTTGAACAAGATACAAACCACCTTTTCGCTTCACGTCTTGGGCTTTGAACAAGACACCAAAACAACCATTTCCTCCCATAGAATAGGAGGAACTACGAACGCTCTGATTTCCCTATTTCGTTAAACGGGAATACATAGGCATAAGATCGAAAGAAAAGATCTTAGCGAGCACACTAAACAAAAACCCAAAATCCCATATCTCCATCAATCAAAAGCAGTAATTCAAAAACATCAGTCCTAACATCCTAATCCTTGCTCCCCGCCTGAAACCTTCTGTCTAGATAAAAAGAAAGAAAACCGTATTGGCGAAAATACAAATAACCAGTACAAAGGCCCCCCCACATTGATAGCATCCGTAACCTAACAAACCGCTGTTTAAACTCAGTATGCAAAGCAGGGTTAATTGGAGACATCTATTTCCCTTCCTTCATCAGCTTTAATAGGATAAAAAATGAATCGACCTGTAGTTTTAAGCTCAACCGCAGAGAGCGACCAACGCTTAAGAACCGCGTCCAAAATCACTCGCTACAGTTAGGTTTAGATGACATAGGGTTGTTTTTCTGGGTTTGTTGGTGGTGGACGGTGGCTAAGCCGTTTTCTGCCGCTGATGAGGCTGCTGGAGCCTCTTAGATAACTCGCGAATAGGGTGGTTTCCGGAGTTGTTGCAATGATGACGCATAGGTAATTGTTGCGGTTACTCAGTTTCCGGTGCTTCGATGAAGTTTCCGGTGAACGTTTGTAGTTTCTGGTGGAGCTTTAAACGGAAATTGGGAAGTGCCCCGAGGATGTTCCTCGTTTCGGGAGTGGTTTGTCCCGAGCATCTTCTCGTGGGAGGCTTTCGAGATTTTTGTTTAATATTAGGGCTTAGGCCGGGGACGCCGTCCTCAGCCTTTCGTGCGCCCTTTCACTTGACTAGCGGTGGAAGGGTGGATTTGATTCCTCGTCGAATTCACTTTTTTCTCTGCTTTTCAGGTGATCGATATGGCGATAGGGCCTGACGGGGAGATTATAATAGACTCATCTGAGGAGGGCTCCTCGGAGAGCAGCAGTACGGAAGCTTCCACTATCCCCAGCAAAGTCGGGGAGGAGGTTGATGAGGATTCTACTGAAGAGTGGTCGGTGGCTGAACCTGCCGAGCGCGTATCTACCTTTGCGACCTATCTTGGGGATGGCTTCACGGTCGTTGGGCCAGAGGGGGTATGGAAGGTGCATTTCCCCTCTGAGGATGATCGGATCTGCACAGACTTTGGGGAGCGGTTCGCTATGTACGAATATGCCTTTAAAGAGCTGGGGTTGAGGCTGCCCTTTGTCACACCCTCATTTTCACCCTAACCCTAGCCTTGCATATCATATCATTTTCTTCATCTATGCATCTCCATTAGGTCATCAACACATCTTTGCATTCATCCATCTGCATAAGCTTTTATGACATGGGATCAAGGCGCTTTCCTATGGTTCGAGTCTTCCATATTCAGAGGAGTATCAGTGTGCATTCAAAGATAAAGTGGACTATTTCTCAGCCGGTGCGTACCCAAGGTTGAGTTACGTGGTGTGGAGGTCATCAGGTCACTAAATTTTAATTCATGGGAAGTTTAGTTCAATCATCAAGTTCATCATGGCTCATCAGTTCATTGGTGGTTCATCTGCGGAATTACTTTCCTCAGAGTGGATTCCATAATCAACGCAAGGTCTCAAATTGATTCAGATGGTTATTGCTAGTTGTTCATGGCAGCTGTGTTCATTTAATAAGAGGGTTGTGGAAGAAGACAAAATTGAGTTTAAGTTGAAAGTCGAGATTTCATGGCCGTGTTGTTGGAAATATTGGTCCATATCCATATTCATATCCATTTTCACCAAGTCCATTTTTTGTTCAATTATCGTTTCTCTTATCCATTCCTTCTTTCTTCAAATTCATTTTAATATCAAACTCTTTCCAATTTCCATTGTATTATCCATTATCCAAATTCATATTTCCCAAAAATTTTGTTCAAATCCATTTTTTATTCTTTATCCATTAAACCAATATCCATTCAATCCATATTTTTATTCCATATCCATTTTCAATTTCCACTTTCATATCCATTAAATCCACATTTCTATTCATATATATTAAATCCACTTTTGTTAATGTATATAACCAATTACTTTCAATTTATATATTTCTAACCATTTATCCATTATAAGAGAAACATTGTCCAAGGAACCATAGGTCCACATTTGTTACAAATCCATGGTACAAGTTATTTGCAAAAAAAAAGTTCATCTCATCCAATTACAATATCATGTCACTACAAGAAAAAAGGAGATTTACGACACTTGAGTTGCGACAGTTATCACAAAACCGTCCTTATTCCTGGATTGCGACGGTTGTCACGACAGTTATGGTCAACATGAAATTGAGCCAAAAATTCCAACACATTTCTCCCACAATACACTGCCAAGCATACACGCCAATTACAATTTCACCCACTAGCTTCATGCGACAATTCCAGTGCAAAACCAACTGAGAAACCTGCAAATTGAAAACGACTTGTCACAACCACAAGACATTAACCATACCACAAGCTACTGCGCAAAGCACTGCTACAACCTGTAGCAAAACAACAACAAAATTCTGCATCCAAGCCGTACCATCTGCATCACACAAACAACCAACAAAAAAAGACAACAATCTGCATCCTCCCTGCTACCAACACAGTGCTATACGTACCATACGCTGCCACAAACCATCAGGACCTGCATCATTTGAAAGAGACAAAACAACAAGCATGAAAACGACCTCACGGCAACAGACAGATTGAGAATTTGAAAAAAAGAAGTTGTGAAATTGATTTAAAAAGAAAGAAGACGATAACAATTGGAGGAGGAGGCGGAGAGAAAATAGAAAAAAACATAGGAAAAAGTTTTGGAATTCACCTTGCAAATCCTTCAACCTCACTTCAGCTTTTGTGTTCGACGCAATATTCCAAAATCGCCCTCATCCCTCACCCACTCGCACAACAACCTAGCTTCATCAACAGCGAAACTCCCTCCGCCATAACATCCACCGTAACCACCAAAGACCACCTCTTTCAAACTCATCTCAAATCGTTCATAAAACCACAATAACAACACACCACGTACTCACTCTGTTCATTAACAATCACGACGTATTGCCGGCGACGATACGTCTTCGTCTTCGCCACCCTCACCTTGAAACCTCGTCTTCTTCAACCTAATCCCCTCAGATCTTCTTCAACCCAAACCTTCGTAAACCTCACTCAAACTCACCAATCAACAAACCAAGTCGCACAAACCCAGAACCAATTGGACCGAAACAAGAAAAGCAGAGAGATTGAGATGAAAGGAGAGATCCGGCGAGAAAGAAAGATTCAAGGATTCACAACAGCAGATCGAGATTAGAGAGTGATAGAAAGGTCGCGATTGAAGGAAGGGAAGAGAGGAATTAATTCACGGTTGGGAAATTTTCATCACTGTGTTTGGAGAAGAAGAAGCGAGATGCCATTTTTTTTTCTGAAAGTGTGTTGTCCGATTTACACGACCATTCCTCTTTTCTCTTGATTTAGGTTTTTTTCTTAAAAGATCAAAACGGGTCAGTCCATAGACCCGTGGATGATCCACTCCAGCTTTTTTCTATTTTTATTTACTCCGTTTCTATTTGGGCTGGGTTTCATGGGCTATGTTCTTGTTTTGTTTTAAAAAATTTAGAATAGTTTATTTTTAAGGATTAATATTTTTTTTAGGTTTTAGATTTAGTAAATTTTAAGTTTTTTTTAATAATTATGCTTTAATTTTGATTAATGTAAATTTTTTCTAATTAAAGTTTTATTATTCGAAGTGCTTTTTCTCAAACTATATTGATTTTATTAATAGTAATTATTAAATTATTTAGTCTAGTTAAATACAAAAAGCTTAAAAATATTTTCTCAATTAATTTTGTAGATTAATCTTCTTCATTTTAATTTGAGTTTAGACTATAAATATTTAAATTTTTAATCTTTGATTTCTAATTTTTATTAACTTATTTGACTAATAATTTTGTGAGCTAGGGACTTGATTATTTCTACTTGATCTTGATTTTGAGTCTTTCCTAACTTTTCTCTTGACCACATTCTTGTATTCATCAACTTATTTCATTTCTCATTTTTCATTCTCTTTCTAAGTCAAAAAAAACCTTGGTCTAGTACCAAGTGCTCATTTTCAACTTCTTTTTTGTATTGAATTAAAAAGAGAGGATTGGGTGAAGGCCTCTTCCTCTTCGAGTATTAGGATGCTCACTTTAGAGTGTGTGGTCTCGATACTCGTCTTTCAATACGAAGACGTGATTATATTCGTCACCCACTCTTTCAAAAACCTTTTCCTCATTTTCATCTCCTTGTGTCTAAAAAACCTTGGTCTTGTACCAAGTGCATTTTCAAACATTTTCTTAATAAACTTAGATGGTCGTGGAGTGGTTAAGCGAAGGTCTTCTCCTATCCCGAGTGCTTGACATTACCTTTAGGGTTCACTGTCGTAAAGCACTTACCGTCTAAAACCAAAAACACTTTTAATAAGAGAATAAAGTTCTCTTTGTATTGGACTAAAAAAGAGAGGATTGGGTGAAGACCTCTTCCTTTCCGAGTATTAGGATGCTCACTTTAGAGTGTGTGGTCTCGATACTCGTCTTTCAATAGGAAGACGTGACTATATTCGCCACACAATTTTCATAATAAATCTTTTGAGATAAAGAATTGGGTACTACCCGAAGGGGTTCCTATCCGAGGACTTATTTCACCCCTTAAAATCAACCTCAACAAATCAAATGAGACATCTTATCTTGATGGCGAAAATCAACCTTTTCAAAAAGGACATGTTACGTCCGTTCTACTGCAAACAGGTAACGCATAAGACTCCACGAGCGAACCACAAAACACCTAACTGCTAAAAACCGCACGTTAGCATCGTCCATAAAAAACACCAACAAATCGTGGTCGGTCGAACTACGATTGCTCTGATTCTTCATTCTTGTCCGAATGTAAGATACGTAGGCACAAGATTGTGATGATCTTGGCGAGCCACCTTCTATCCATCTTCCGTTTTCCACACCATTTCTTCTTTTTCCCCCAAAAAGGGACATGTTACGTCCGTTCTACCGCAAACAAGTAACGCATAAGACTCCACGAGCGAGCCGCAATACACCTAACTACTAGAATGCACACGTTACCATCGTCCACATACCCCCTTCCATTTTCTTCTCCCGTAGTCCTTCGAACTACGTTGACTCTGACTTTCCCATTGCACGAGGGAATACGTAGGCATAGGACCGCGAAGTCCTATCAAGTCTCCTTTTTTTCTTTTCCCCACCTTTTCCTTTATCTTTTTCTTTCACATTCTTCGGTTCTCACCTTTCTCTCTCCCTCTTTAGAACACTCTTAGAAAGCAATGCCTTTAGCAAACATCCTTACACATGAGACAAGCAAATGGTTCCCATCGAGTACGATGGATGTGAGGGGTGCTAATACCTTCCCCTCGCATAATCGGCTTCTGAACCCGTTAATTTGGTTGCGAGACTATCTTATCCTTTCTTCTTTGGGTTTTCTCGATGTTTTCCCTTCCCCTCATGGGATAAATAAAGTTCGATGGCGAATCTTCTGTTTCTTCCTTTTCGCCTCCGGTCGACTATTTTTCGAGTAGCGACAGCTGGCGACTCCGTTGGGGAATGGTTTACCCTAGCAAGCCGAGCCTAGTTTGTTTATCATATGTGTATTTTTGTTTGCTTTATTATTGCTTTATTATCTTATGCTTCTCTTATTTGTTGGGTATATTGGGGATGGTTTGTGAGGAGAAAGGCTTTCTACCCGAGCTTTTTGAGTATACACTAAGTTAGGAGGTGGTTGCTTACTGATTTGCGAGACTTAGGACTCTTCGAGTTGGTTTGACTTCCACCGATCAGATGAGGCCCCTTTGGGAATGATTATCTCTTACGATTAGTCGTAATGGCGTCTTTGTTTCCGACCTGGGAGTCCGTGATTCTGAGGACCTTTAGAACCCTATTCCAAAGGTCACTAAGACATAACTCTGTGCTCATACTTTGAAGGGATTACCGTCTTACGAATCGTCGTTATGATGGAAAACTTTTGAGGGTTAGTGCATGGGACCTTGTTTGAAAGCCCCTGGAATGCCCTGTTATAAACCAATAGATAACCTACCCGAGGTGAGGGATATCTTGTTGTGTTGTCCTGCAGAATCTGTGACCTTGATACCTGTTACGAACCCCTGATTCAGCGATCTTTGATCCCATGTCTTATTGTATTCATAACATTGCATTTGCATCAGCATCTTTTGCATCATTTTGCATATCTTTCTCCAACCTTAAACCAGAGAACTCATCCATCCTTTGTCCATAACCCGCAGTTGACTTCCTGACGTCCGTATTGGACTTGAAGTAACTTTTGAAGGATCATGGCCTCCAAAGAGCAGAACCGGTTTGTGACAAGAGCGGATGTTGATTTGATGAAGAGCCAATTGGACCAACTTGTGGAAGCTATGACAGCCTTGGCAAGGAGAGATGACAACATTCAAAGAACTTCAGCCACTAAGAATGTCGTTTCACCTCAAGTGAACAATGTTGCTCAAGCTCAGCCCGTGCAGATCCCCGTTGAGGATCCTATTATACGCGAATATACCATTGTCCAAGATGGAAGTTCTTCTTCTCTTGACGCCATGGAATATCACAGTTTTGCATTCTCTGAGTCAAATCCCCAAGGGGCGGTCCCTGTGATGAAATCCAAGGATCCGCAAACTGTTGAGCTTATGGAAAAGTGTCGAGTGTTGGAAGGGAAGATTAACACCATAAAGGGTCGTGACACTTTGGATTTGAATGCTTCAAGCATGTGCTTGGTACCCAACCTTGTAATACCTCCAAAGTTCAACACACCGAATTTTGAGAAGTATAAAGGGGATAGTTGTCCAAAGCAACATTTGGTGATGTTTTGCAGAAGAATGACCTCGCATGTCCATGACGACAAACTTATGATTCACTATTTCCAAGACAGTCTGAGTGGGGCATCATTGAGTTGGTATATGCAGCTAGAGGGCAGCCACATCAAATCATGGACAGACTTAGCTAACGCCTTTGTGAAGCAGTACCAATACAATCTTGACATGGCTCCCAGTCGCACGCAATTGCAAGGCTTATCTCGAGAGGAGAATGAATCCTTCATAGGGTGTGCTCAGAGATGGAGAGAGGTAGCTTCCCGCGTTCAACCACCAATCTTAGATAGAGAATTGGTTGATATGTTCTTGAATACCTTGCAAGGTCCCTACTCGGAAAAGATGGTTGGCACTGGGACATTAAACTTCTCTGACCTGGTAATAGCTGGAGAACACCTCAAGTGCATCCTCAAGAGTGGAAAGATCCAAGGCTCCTTGAACATCCCAGCTAGCGAAAGTGAATCAGTTGTTAGTTCCCAAAAGGAAGAAGAGGATGGTGAAATTAACTCCATTTGGGAAGCTCCACATGTCCCACCTCTATTACCTTGTCAACCCAGCATCTCATCTGTTCAAAGTCAGCAATCCTATGGGTCTACCTGTGTGACTTCATCCTCTCCACATGGTCAATATCCTCCTGTTGATAGAGGTCCCCCTCATCAATAACATATTGCACAGCAGTATGCTCTGCAACGCCGACGCTACTATAATAAAAATCCAAAAAGGCATTTTGATTCGTTGCCAATGCCATTCAGTCATATACTACCACGCTTAATCAATAGTGGGCTGATAGTGCCAAAGGACTTGGACCCTGTGATCCCTCCATACCCACCAGGCTCTGACGCCAATGCACAATGTGGTTACCATGCTGGCGCAATGGGGCATTCAACCGAGGATTACAAATAGCTCCGAAACAAGATCCAAGATTTGATTGAGTCCAAGCTAATCTCATTTACACCTCAAGGTCTTCAAATCAACGTCATTTCTTCATCTGATCAGGAGGGTACGTCATCCCTTATTATGGAAGAAGCTAATGAGAGTAGGTGTGAAAAAGGCTACAATACTGGTCTAGATGAGCAAGAATGCTAGCCCAACAACAACTCAAGAGAAAAGTCTGATTCCTCAATGTTGGCAATTTTAGATCATGCCTTTACTATGCATTTGTAGTTTCTTTTGTTCAGTGCTATTTGCTTTTAAGACATTGTGATTTATTAATGGTATTATTAATGTAATGAGCATGCATTTTTTGAACAAGTCCATTCGTATTCACTCATCTTTTCCCATTTATTGCAAAAAAAAATCAAAATCAAAAAATATTTCTACCTTTCACTCCCTTTATCAACTGTTGTTTTAGCAAAGATCGGAGGGAGGATGACGAAAACAAAATACCCATAATTGCAAACTGTATGCTTTCGGATAAAATCATGTTGATGATGTACAGGCATTGTTTCAAATCCTCTAAACACTGGAGAGATAAGGAGTTAGTCCCTAGTCAACCACTTCGAGCCTAGAAGTAGGAGTTTCCTTCGGATTTCCAAACCCTTACGCTTAACCTGGGGCTGGGTAGTGTTCAGTTGTCCTGATTACACATTTGAATTTCAAGATGAAACCTCTTGTTATGGCAGTTATTCTTCAAAGACCAAAGACTTGGCAGTCACAAGCCTTTCCGACAAAAGAAAGAAAAAAGAAAAAAGAGGAAGCCCGCAATGTCCACCACTCAAAGGCGCGACTTAGGCAAAATTTAGGGATTAAAAAATGAATAAAGCAAAAGAGGCCCTCAAATCCTCGAGCAAAACAAAATAAAATTCAGTGATCACCATCAAAAGGTCACTGATATCCATCCACAAAAATAAAATAAGGTGACTGTCATCATCTTCACCCTTACACCGTCAAACTCTAGATGTGTGTGTCAATTTAACTGAACGTAGGACTGGAGAATCATCATGAAGAAGGGGTGGGTACCAAAATAAGTTTTGAGCCTAATATCCTTTATTTTAATAACCGTGAGCCAGACCACGTTACAACCCTCGAAAGACCTAATTGAGGCAGGGTTTATTCTGAAAGCATACTACAGCAAGGTTGCGTAAACTGACTCCCCAAAGATTTTCTAATCTTCAGCACTGGTGTCACTCTTCTTGCTATATCTTTCACACCAGTATATCAGCACTACGTTTGGACTAATGGTCCACTCGTCACACACCGTCACATCATTTCAATAAATGACTTTTCAAAACTTGCATGAATGTCGCATTAAAATTACCATTTCTGAATGATCAATTTTAAATGCAAATTAGTACTTGACATTATGGAAATTCCAACCAAGAGAAATCAAAGAGGAACTTGAACATCTGTTGGTGCTGACATGAATCAAGACTTTCTCGTGACCTTGTGGATCTGGGGCAAGTTTTTCAAAAGCCTTGGGGCAGACCACTGCAAGATTCAGACACTGGGGCAAATCATCTCAGACTATGTCATGGCATAAACCTTTCCAGGAAGAACTCCTTCAGAGACCCTACAGGCTGGGGCAAACATTTTGCGAAGGATCAAATTCCCTTCATACTTTCAAGTTGGTCAAGCTGACCATGTTATGCACTAACCAACCTTGGAGTTCAACAAGTGTCAAAAGGCCTTGGGGCAGAGCAAAAGCGCAATCAACATAGTCGCTACGCTCACACAATCATCTGCAAGCCATCGTGGAACATCAGCTAGAAGTGAGGTTCTCTCAGGAACAAGCATGCAACTTCTGCAAATGATCAAGCTTGGAGCACCAGAAGCATCCACATCTGTCTTCTTATCATCGCACCATCAAATACCGAGTATCGAGAAGTCAAATCCTTTCACCAAATAAAGCCCAACCTTCCTTGGCACCCCGTCTCCAAAAGCCCAGCCTTCCTTGGCACCCACATAAAACTAATCACCTGCTTGCATTCACATATGCATCGCATACCATTAACATGCGACATATGCATACATAACCCAATCAATTTTCTCCCTCAACCCCTGCGTTGATATCTTGTTTTTGTTTTTGACCCCTGAGTCAATCTTGTCTTTATTTTCTTGACCCCCGAGTCGATATCATCAATTTCCTTCCTCAACCCCTGCGTTGATATCTTGTTTTTGTTTTTGACTCCTGAGTCAATCTTGTCTTTATTTTCTTGACCCTCGAGTCGATATCATCAATTTCCTTCCTCAACCCCTGCGTTGATATCTTGTTTTTGTTTTTGACTCCTGAGTCAATCTTGTCTTTATTTTCTTGACCCCCGAGTCGATATCATCAATTTCCTTCCTCAACCCCTGCGTTGATATCTTGTTTTTGTTTTTGACTCCTGAGTCAATCTTGTCTTTATTTTCTTGACCCCCGAGCCGATATCATCAATTTCCTTCCTCAAACCCTGCGTTGATATCTTGTTTTTGTTTTTGACTCCTGAGTCAATCTTGTCTTTATTTTCTTGACCCCCGAGTCGATATCATCAATTTCCTTCCTCAACCCCTAAGTTGATACCTTGTTTTTGTTCTTGACCCCTGAGTCAATGTTGTCTTTACCTTCACAAACCCTAAGTTGATACCTTATTTTTGTTCTTGACCCCTGAGTCAATGTTGTCTTTACATTCTTGGCCCCCGAGTCGATATCAGTGTTACTATTTTCACAACCCCTGAGTTGATACCTTATTTTTGTTCTTGACCCCTGAGTCGATATTGTCTTTATCTTTCTTACCCCCGAGTCGATGTTGTTACCTTTACCTTTTTTCAATCCCCGAGTCGATGACAGTTTACCTCTTTGTTTTTCTCAACCCCTGAGTTGATTTACCATTATTCCCAGCAAATTCAGACTCTCGCATCTTCATATCCCCAGCATTTTGCATACATCTCCGTATCATAAGCACTCATGCTCATCCCGCATTACATCTAAAGCATATCATCATATCCCTCATAACCAACTACCTTGTCCCAATGACAGATGCCTTTTCCAAGTCATCCCACAGATTCATCACCTTTCATTCCACACCTTTTCGGCTGAAAATTTTGGGCATTCTTATATTTAATCTCCTTGTACCTTGGTTGTAAGAAAGTCTTAGTCATTCTCACCTTCAAGTCCAAGAAGATTAAATAGGGGCATCTGTCACACCCTCATTTTCACCCTAACCCTAACCTTGCATATCATATCATTTCCTTCATCTATGCATCTCCATTAGGTCATCAACACATCTTTGCATTCATCCATCTGCATAAGCATTTATGACATGGGATCAAGGCGCTTTCCTATGGTTCGAGTCTTCCGTATTCAGAGGAGTATCAGTGTGCATTCAAAGATAAAGTGGACTATTTCTCAACCGGTGTGTACCCAAGGTTGAGTTACGTGGTGTGGAGGTCATCAGGTCACCAAATTTTAATTCATGGGAAGTTTGGTTCAATCATCAAGTTCATCATGGCTCATCAGTTCATTGGTGGTTCATCTGCGGAATTACTTTCCTCAGAGTGGATTCAATAATCAACGCAAGGTCTCAAATTGATTCAGATGGTTGTTGCTAGTTGTTCATGGCAGCTGTGTTCATTTAATAAGAGGGTTGTGGAAGAAGACAAAATTGAGTTTAAGTTGAAAGTCGAGATTTCATGGCCGTGTTGTTGGAAATATTGGTCCATATCCATATTCATATCCATTTTCACCAAGTCCATTTTTTGTTCAATTATCGTTTCTCTTATCCATTCCTTCTTTCTTCAAATTCATTTTAATATCAAACTCTTTCCAATTTCCATTGTATTATCCATTATCCAAATTCATATTTCCCAAATTTTTTGTTCAAATCCATTTTTTATTCTTTATCCATTAAACCAATATCCATTCAATCCATATTATTATTCCATATCCATTTTCAATTTCCACTTTCATATCCATTAAATCCACATTTCTATCCATATATATTAAATCCACTTTTGTTAATGTATATAACCAATTACTTTCAATTTATATATTTCTAACCATTTGTCCATTATAAGAGAAACATTGTCCAAGGAACCATAGGTCCACATTTGTTACAAATCCATGGTACAAGTTATTTGCAAAAAAAAAAGTTCATATCATCCAATTACAATATCATGTACAAAGCCCATTTGTCATAACTTTTTAAAAAAAATAAGGCCACATGAAATTGAGCCAAAAATTCCAACACATTTCTCGCACAATACACTGCCAAGCATACACACCAATTTCAATTTCACCCACTAGCTTCATGCGACAATTCCAGTGCAAAACCAACTGAGAAACCTACAAATTGAAAACGACTTATCACAACCACAAGACATTAACCATACCACAAGCTACTGCGCAAAGCACTGCTACAACCTGCAGCAAAACAACAACAAAATTCTGCATCCAAGCCGTACCATCTGCATCACACAAACAACCAACAAAAACAGACAACAATCTACATCCTCCCTGCTACCAACACAGTGCTATACGTACCATACGCTGCCATAAACCATCAGGACCTGCATCATTTGAAAGAGACAAAACAACAAGCATGAAAACGACCTCACGGCAACAGACAGATTGAGAATTTGAAAAAAAGAAGTTGTGAAATTGATTTAAAAAGAAAGAAGACGATAACAATTGGAGGAGGAGGCGGAGAGAAAATAGAAAAAAACATAGGAAAAAGTTTTGGAATTCACCTTGCAAATCCTTCAACCTCACTTTAGCTTTTGTGTTCGACGCAATATTCCAAAATCGCCCTCATCCCTCACCCACTCGCACAACAACCTAGCTTCATCAACAGCGAAACTCCCTCCGCCATAACATCCACCATAACCACCAAAGACCACCTCTTTCAAACTCATCTCAAATCGTTCATAAAACCACAATAACAACACACCACGTACTCACTCCGTTCATCAACAATCGCAACGTATTGTCGGCGACGATACGTCTTCGTCTTCGCCACCCTCACCTTGAAACCTCGTCTTCTTCAACCTAATCCACTCAGATCTTCTTCAACCTAAACCTTCGTAAACCTCACTCAAACTCACCAATCAACAAACCAAGTCGCACAAACCCAGAACCAATTGGACCGAAACAAGTGAAGCAGAGAGATTGAGATGAAAGGAGAGATCCGACGAGAAAGAAAGATTCAAGGATTCACAACAGCAGATCGAGATTAGAGAGTGATAGAAAGGCCGCGATTGAAGGAAGGGAAGAGAGGAATTAATTCACGGTTGGGAAATTTTCATCACTGTGTTTGGAGAAGAAGAAGCGAGATGCCATTTTTTTTTCTGAAAGCGTGTTGTCCAATTTACACGACCATTCCTCTTTTCTCTTGATTTAGGTTTTTTTCTTAAAAGATCAAAACGGGTCCGTCCATAGACCCGTGGATGATCCACTCCAACTTTTTTCTATTTTTATTTACTCCGTTTCTATTTGGGCTGGGTTTCATGGGCTCTGTTCTTGTTTTGTTTTAAAAAATTTAGATTAGTTTATTTTTAAGGATTAATATTTTTTTTAGGTTTTAGATTTAGTAAATTTTAAGTTTTTTTTAATAATTATGCTTTAATTTTGATTAATGTAAATTTTTTCTAATTAAAGTTTTATTATTCGAAGTGCTTTTTCTCAAACTATATTGATTTTATTAATAGTAATTATTAAATTATTTAGTCTAGTTAAATACAAAAAGCTTAAAAATATTTTCTCAATTAATTTTGTAGATTAATCTTCTTCATTTTAATTTGAGTTTAGACTTTAAATATTTAAATTTTTAATCTTTGATTTCTAATTTTTATTAACTTATTTGACTAATAATTTTGTGAGCTAGGGACTTGATTATTTCTACTTGATCTTGATTTTGAGTTTTTCCTAACTTTTCTCTTGACCACATTCTTGTGTTCATCAACTTATTTCATTTCTCATTTTTCATTCTCTTTCTAAGTCAAAAAAAAACCTTGGTCTAGTACCAAGTGCTCATTTTCAACTTCTTTTTTGTATTGAATTAAAAAGAGAGGATTGGGTGAAGGCCTCTTCCTCTTCGAGTATTATGATGCTCACTTTAGAGTGTGTGGTCTCGATACTCGTCTTTCAATACGAAGACGTGATTATATTCGTCACCCACTCTTTCAAAAACCTTTTCCTCATTTTCATCTCCTTGTGTCTAAAAAACCTTGGTCTTATACCAAGTGCATTTTCAAACATTTTCTTAATAAACTTAGATGGTCATGGAGTGGTTAGGCGAAGGCCTTCTCCTATCCCGAGTGCTTGACATTACCTTTAGCGTTCACTGTCGTAAAGCACTTACCGTCTAAAACCAAAAACACTTTTAATAAGAGAATAAAGTTCTCTTTGTATTGGACTAAAAAAGAGAGGATTGGGTAAAGACCTCTTCCTTTCCGAGTATTAGGATGCTCACTTTAGAGTGTGTGGTCTCGATACTCGTCTTTCAATACGAAGACGTGACTATATTCGCCACACAATTTTCATAATAAATATTTTGAGATAAAGAATTGGGTACTACCCGAAGGGGTTCCTATCCGAGGACTTATTTCACCCCTTAAAATCAACCTCAACAAATCAAATGAGATATCTTTCCTTGATGGCGAAAATCAACCTTTTCAAAAAGGACATGTTACGTCCGTTCTACCGCAAACAGGTAACGCATAAGACTCCACGAGCGAGCCGCAAAACACCTAACTGCTAGAACCCGCACGTTAGCATCGTCCATAAAAAACACCAACAAATTGTGGTCGGTCGAACTACGATTGCTCTGATTCTTCATTCTTGTCCGAATGTAAGATACGTAGGCACAAGATTGTGATGATCTTGGCGAGCCACCTTCTATCCATCTTCCGTTTTCCACACCATTTCTTCTTCTTCCCCCAAAAAGGAACATGTTACGTCCGTTCTACCGCAAACAGGTAACGCATAAGACTCCACGAGCGAGCCGCAATACACCTAACTGCTAGAATGCGCACGTTACCATCATCCACATACCCCCTTCCATTTTCTTCTCCCGTAGTCCTTCGAACTACGTTGACTCTGACTTTCCTATTGCACGAGGGAATACGTAGGCATAGGACCGTGAAGTCCTATCGAGTCTCCTTTTTTTCTTTTCCCCACCTTTTCCTTTATCTTTTTCTTTCACATTCTTCGGTTCTCACCTTTCTCTCTCCCTCTTTAGAACACTCTTAGAAAGCAATGCCTTTAGCAAACATACTTACACATGAGACAAGCAAATGGTTCCCATCGAGTACGATGGATGTGAGGGGTGCTAATATCTTCCCCTCGCATAATTGGCTTCCGAACCCGTTAATTTGGTTGCGAGACCATCTTATCCTTTCTTCTTTGGGTTTTCTCGATGCTTTCCCTTCCCCTCATGGGATAAATAAAGTTCGATGGTGACTCTTCTGTTTCTTCCTTTTCGCCTCCGGTCGACTATTTTTCGAGTAGCGACACCCTTCACCGATTTTCAGCAGCCAGTTTTCGCGCATTTAGACCTGGCCCTGTCGCAGCTGCATCCCAACTCGCTGGCGTTCGTCCGTGCCTTCGAGTTGACATATGAGTTTTTGCAGATAGGAGCAACTCTTCCTTCGTTTTTCACCATCTTCCATCTTCCGTGGTAGTTGACAGGGAAGAGATACGGCTGGGTGTCGTTGAAACAGCCCTGTAAGTTATTCAATCCCTTTTCGGAGTCAATCCGGATGTTTAAAGAAAGGTTCTATATCATAGAGCCTGTGTCGGAGACGGCCCGGGACAGCATGTATGTCTGGGCGGTGTCCCTTGACGAGGACGGTAATGACATGCACGACGAGAACGGGAAGCTGATCGGGGAGAGAGAATTTAAGTTTCCCTTTCACTGGAGTGTTGGCCACTTTTCCAAGGGGCCCAACGAATATGTCGCTCAGCCACACATGCTAGACGGACAGGATTTGGTTGGCTATGAGAAGCTGGTGAAGTATGTTAACTCTTTCCAGCTTGCTGAATGCTGGACGAAGAAGGGGTCCCCGATTTTCGAGGAGGATGGTAGCCAACGGGTGGAGTATCGTTTTATTAACACCAAGGCACTTTTGGAGTGCAAGACTCATGCGGATGCTTATAAATTTCTCGGTAGTCTTAGTTATTTGACTTGTCCGACATATTTTTCCTTGGTCGTCTAACATATTTGTTTTGTTTTGCATGTGAGATGACTTCTGCTCATGAAAGAATGGTAAAGAATGCTATCGCGAGGAACAAACCCGGGGCGGATGCTCCTAAGACTCGATTTCCCCAGCGTGCTTCTCCTCCTCAAACAGCGTCGGGGAGCTCTTCGCCTGCTCCTGCCTAAGGATCCCCCTTGTCTCTGGCCTCAAGGTTCAATCGATCCAGAACTAATGAAGCGGTGGACCTCAGTCGGGCACCATAGAAAGGGAAGTTCGAGCTTCCTCCATGTATTCTTGACAGAAAATTCTTTGAGGGCACGTCCTTGGTGGTGTCGCAGGCAGAGTCTCTCCAACTGGAGGTCATGGATCGCCCGAGCAAGAGGGCGCTGGTGGCCCAGGATGACTCTGCATTAGTCAGAGTTCTGGAGATGGCGGCCATCTATGCTGAAGGAGATTCTTCAACTGAGTCTGAACTCAGAGCTTCCCGGGCCACCATAGCGTCTCTAGAAGAGACTGCGAGGAAGGCCAAGGAGGAAGCTAAGAGTGTTGGTGATGCCCGGAAGAAGACAGACGAGGAGGCTACCAGGTTGAGGGGGGAGAATGCTATGCTGACAGCGGAGAAGAAGACAGCCGAGGAGTTGAGGCTAGCGAGTGCTCCGGGCGAAGATGAACCTGAGGATGTGAGGGTAGTGAAGACGAGGGCCGAGCTGGTTTCTCGTATGTTGAAGGCCGAGGATGACAACATTTTCATCGGGGATGAATCTTTTAAGAATGTCGTGGCCCAACTGCGGGTGGTCAACCCCGGGGTTGAGATCTCCACCGAGGGTACCCACTACCTGGCTCATGTCGAGGATGGCAGGATAGTCAGTCCGAACTCCCTCCTTGGCGGTGACGAGCATGCTGAAGTTCTGAACAGGGAAAACCAGGAGCCTCAGCCTAACATCAAGCAGCCCGAGCGGATGGACGAGTGATGGGTCTTTTATCTTTGTTGTAATTATCCGGCCTACGTGTCGTGTTTGTTTGGTGTAATTTATCATTTTGTATGAGGGTGTGGCCCCCTGTTAATGTAACAAGTACAATCGTGGTCCTCGTGACCACTTATCACTTAATTATGCCTGTGTCCGGTCCTCGTGGCCGGTTTTATGATTTGCATGGCTTTATCTGTTTTGATTTCTGCTAAGTGTTGTACTTTTGCTAAATATGCATGTGTGCCCGTAATAGGGATTACTTTGATTTGCTTTAAGTTTTAGGGAATTACTCGTTGTAGATGTGTTCGGCAGTGAGGGGTACTGGTCGAATGGCCAGGGAATGTCCAGGCGAGGGAGCGGAGCTCAGGTCGCGTTTGAGCCCTGAGTTCGCGACGTGAACCTCCCATCGCGAGCTGGGTGTTCTGCCTATCATGGTACTTTGACGACAATGGTGCTCGATTGAGGGACCGCTGTCGAGCAGGGACCTGGCTCGTTCCTGAGCGGGGTTCTGCTTTACTGACATGCAACGCTTATACCTAGGCGCGCATTGTGGTCGGTAGGTGACGCTCGTCGTTTTGACGAATCAAATCGACAGTTAAGGCCTTATCTAAAGTATTGCTTTAGCTTTTCAGAGTTCCATGGTCGAGCAAGTTCTTCCCCATTGAGATGTTCAAGGTAACAGGCCTCATTCTCCGTTTTTGCCCGGACACGGTAGGGTCCTTCCTAGTTAGCGGCTAGTTTGCCCTTGCGAGAGTCTTTATGGTTTCTTCTTAGGACGAAGTTGCCCACATTGAACTCTCGTCTTATGACTTTGGCGTTGTTTCGGATGGCAATTTTTTGTTTTTACGAGGCTTCGCGGAGGGATGCCCCTGACCGGACTTCCTCGACAAGGTCGAGTTCCTCCCTTAGTGTTTCATTGTTCATTTCCTCGTCCATGGGTGATTCTGTCCGCCTGGAGGGTAGTGAACTTTAATGGGAATTACGGCTTCGGTCCCGTAGGCTAGGCGAAAGGGTGTTTCCCTGGTTGAAGAGTGTGGAATTGTGCGATATGACCATAAGACGCTGTGCAGCTCCTCGATCCAAGCTTTCTTCATTTCGTCCAGCCTTCGTTTGAGGCCTCGAAGGATGACTCGGTTCGCCGCCTCAGCTTGCCCGTTTGTTTGGGGATGTTCGATGGATGCGAAGTGTTGCTTCGTGCCCAGTTAGGCGACGAAATCTTGGAACTTCCTGTCCGTGAACTGTGTCCCATTGTCTGTGACTTTCGCCTGGGGGATGCCAAAACGTGCAAGGATGTTTTGTTTGTAGAAACCCAGTATGTTAAGGGTTGTTATCTTGGCTAGAGCCTCCACTTCTATCCATTTTGTGAAGTAATCCATGCCTACTATTAAGTATTTGTTCTGGTTTGATCCTACCACGAATAGCCCCAGGATGTCTAGGCCTCACCAGGCGAATGGCCATGGGGAGGATATAGCCTTGAGCTCGTTAGGTGGAGCTAGGTGCATGTTCCCGTGCCGTTGGCATTTATCGCACTTCTTCATGTGCTCTTTAGCATCCTGCTGCATGGTTGGCCAGTAGTATCCTGCTCGAAGGGCTTTTCAGGCAAGGGACCTTCCTTTGAGATGTTGGGCGTTGATTCCTTTGTGAATTTCGCGCAGGATGTGGGCGACCATCTCTTCCTTGACACACTTGAGTAGCGGGATGGAGAACCCTCGCCTGTAGAGTTTATCTTTGACCAGGACGTAGGAGCAGGCTCTTCGCCTGACTACGCCGGCTTCTTTGGGGTCGGAAGAAGGTTCGTCCTTAGAGAGATAGTTATAAACGGGGGTCATCCAGCAGTTGTTGTCGCCGATCATATGTACGTCAAGGGTCGGGGAAGTTTTCTCGATACTAGGTCGAGGAAGTACCTCCTGTATGACGGACTTGTTTTCGCCTTTCTTCTTCGTGCTTGCCAGTTTAGACAAAACGTCTGCCCTGACGTTGTGTTCGCGGGGAACATGCTTTACCTCTACCGCCGCGAACTTCATCACCTTCTCCTTGACCAAAGCTAAGTATTCAAACAGACTGTCATTTTTGGCTTGGTATTCTCCTCGAACTTGGAGGGCCACGAGTTGTGAATCTGTGCAAATGAAGACTTCTTCCGCGTCGAGATCTTCGGCCAGGCGTAAGCCGGCGAGGAAGGCTTCGTACTCAGCCTAGTTGTTAGAGGTGGGGAAGGAGAGGGTAAGTGATACTTCAACGATGATTCCCTCGTTGTTCTCCAATATGATGCATGCCCCGCTTCCTGCCGAGCTTGATGCCCCGTCCACAAAAATGGTCCATCTGCGCGCCCCGCAGGTAGGGGAATCCGCGAACGTCATCTCTGCGACGAAGTCAGCTAAAGCCTGGGCTTTGAGGGACTTTCTGCTTTCTTACTGAATGTAGAATTCGGACAGCTCTAGCGACCATTTGAACATTCTGTCGGCCATGTCTGGTCGTCCCAGCAGCTACTTTACAGGTTGATCTGTACGGACCACGATCGTGTGGACCAGGAAGTAGTGTCTCAGTCTTCTAGCTGTGTTGATGAGGGACAGTGCTACTTTTACTATCTGTTGGTACCTCAGCTTTGGTCCCTGCAATGCTTTACTAGTAAAATATATGGGCTTTTGCTTGTCAGGTGTTTCGCGGATAAAAGCGGCACTCACTGCCTCAGTTGCTACGGTGAGATACAGATACAGAGTCTCGCCGTTGTTCGGGCGAGAGAGGACCTGCGGCTCTGAGAGTGCCCGTTTCAGATGGAGGAGTTCCTGGTCACATTCCTCCGTCCACTCAAAAGATGCCTCCTTGCGGAGGAGTTTGAAGAAGGGTAGGGCGTGTTGGGCAGATTTGGCCACGAAACGGGATAAAGATGTGAGCATCCCTTTAAGGGACTGGATGGGTTTCTTCGATTTGCGCATTGGAAACTCGAAGAATGCCCGGCACTTATAGGGGTTGGCCTCAATTCCTCGTTCTGTTAGGTAGAAGCCGAGGAATTTGCCTGCCCGGACACCGAACGTGCACTTCTCCGGATTGAAACGCATCTGGTATTTCCTGGCCTGTTCGAAGACCTTTCTTAAATGGGCAGTATGATCGATTTCCTTGTGGGATTTTACAATCATATCATCCATATAGACTTCGAGCATGTCGCCTATCTCTCCCCGGAAGACCTTGTTCATCATCCTCTGGTAGGTCGCTCCAGCGTTCTTCAGGCCGAAGGGCATTACATTGTAGTAATAGTTGTCCGATTCGGTCATGAAGGCCGTGTAATTTTATCGCTCATTGCCATTGGTATTTGATTATAGCCCGAGTAGGCGTCCATGAATGATAATAGTTTAAAACCGGTAGAGTTATCAATAAGTTTATCAATATTGGGGATGGGGTAGGCATCATTCGGGCATGCCTTGTTAAGATCGGTATAGTCAATACACATTCGTTATTTGCCATTATATTTTTTCACAAGTACAACATTGGACAGCTAAGTGGTGTACTTGGCTTCCGAGATAAATTTTACCTCGAGGAGGTCTTTTACAGCTTTTTCTGCAACCTCCATTTTCTCCGGAGACTGCTTCCTCCTACGTTGTGCTACTGCTTTGATGGCTGGGTCAATCGTGAGTTGATGGCAGACGACGGATGGATCCAAGCTAGGCATCTCGGCGGCGCTCCAGGCGAACAAATCAGCGTTCTCACGGAGGCAGGCTTTGAGTTGCTTTCTTCCGATGTCGGGGAGATCCACTCCAATCTTTACTCCCTGCTGGGGGTCATCGCCGAACAAGACAAGCTCGAAGTCGCAATCTGGGATGGGACACGTCGAATGGGAGCAGTCACTGGTCGTGGCAGATGAACTGCTCGAGGCTGCTTGGTCCTCCTTCTGGTCCTCTTCGGGGAAGTGGCTGTCGAGGTCGATGGAGTCGACCTGAGGTAATGGCTTGGTTTCCTCGGAGCTGCTGGGCAAGGCTGGCTTGTCAGATACCTTCGACTTGGGCGCGATGGCGTTGAGTCATTTCGTGGCTGCTTTAAAGCATCGTCGTGCGGCTTCGATGTTGCCGTGGAGGGTGACGAGCATTCCCTTTAAAGTGTAGTACTTCATCTTGAGATGGACGGGTAAAGGCACATCTACCAACTCGGCCTGGGTTGGTCTTCCAAAGATGCACTGGTACAGAAATGGGCAGTCGATTACCAGAAACTGTACTTTGACAGATCTGGCCATCTCCGCAGATCTAAAAGTTATGATCAGCTCGACGTATCCCCAGGGTTTGGTCACTGGCCCGTTGAATCCTTGCAAGTCAGAACCCACATAGGGAGTGAGGTGTGACTCGTCCAGCTGGAGCATTGAGAACAGCTGGGAGTACATAATGTCGACCGAGTTGCCTTGGTCGACGAGAATCCTACGAACGTCGAAGTTCGCCATTCGAGCTCTGACGAGCAGGGGTATGCTCGAGTTTGGAGATCCTCCGAGGAGTTCTTCCCAGTAGAAGGAGATGGGGGATAGAGCCCTTCTGGGCTTGATCGAGTGTGGTCACCTTGCTGGAGCTCGTGCTAATCAGGTGCTCGAATTTCCTTTTCACTGAGCCCATCGTGACTTTATTGAAGCCTCCCCCCGAAATGACCATGGCGGAGGGGAACGTCTTCCACGGACTGTGGGCCGCAAAGTAGGCGGGAGCGCTGAGATCATCTGGGACGTAGAAATCTTCTGGTTGTGATACGGAAATGGCGACTTGGATGTTGGCCTCTTCTGAGGAAGGCACCTCTTCCTCTACCTTCTTGGACTCCTGGGCGTTTTGCCGAGGAACATCTTTCTTTTTCGTGAACTATTTCAGGTGGCCATCCCTGATCAGTATTTTGATAGCATCCTTCAAATGGATGCAATCTTCGGTGGTGTGTTCGTGACTCTTATGGAAATGGTAGTACTTTGATTTGTCGGCGTGGGGCTTGGCCGGTATTTGTTTGGGGAAGCGGACCCCTGCTTGTTTGAATTCCTAATTCGCACATTCGGACAGTATCTTTTCCCTAGAGACAGTCAGGGGGGTGTAGTCGTGAAATCGTCCAGAAGGTCCCTTGCTATCCCGGGAGTCCCGAGGACGGCCTTCGCGCTTCCTTTCTCCTCGACGAGATATCGAGGGCTCTTCGCCTCTGGAGGCCCGGGCGTTCTCCTGGTGGCGGGAGGCTCGGGCGGAGTTGGCCGTTTCCTTTTCCTCGTACTGAATGTACGGCTGCGCCTTGAGAAGGAAGGCGTCCAAGTTCCTCAGAGGTGCGAGGCTGACAACTTTGGAAAACTCTGAGTATGGGCGGAGTCCCTCTTCGAGCATAAATGTTTTCATGTCGTCAGTGGTGGGGATTTGCACCGCTTCTTTGTTAAACCTCTTGATGTATGCCCAGAGAGGTGCATCCTTCCCTTGGATTATGGCCCCAAGAGAGGCTTCAGTCTTGGGGTGGCGGCGCGACGCCGTGAAATGCCTGGAAAACATTCTGCCAAGCTGCTTCCATGAAGTGATAGACTCTTCGGGCAGCTGTTTATACCAAGTCACTGCTCCTTTTCGGAGCGTGGTCGGAAACAGACGACACTTGATAGTGCCCCGGACGCCACGGTAATCCAGCAACGCATTGATGTTCATGATGTGCTCATCGGGGTCAGTTGTTCCGTCGTATGTGCCCAATGTCGAGGGCTTCTCCAAGCCCTTGGGAAGGCCTGTTGCCAAGATTTCTTGGGACAATGGGCCGTGAGGCTCATCATCCCTGCTGAAACTGGTTAGCGACGGAGACCAGACGACTCGCTCGTGACGGTGACTTCTTCGGGGAGAAGGTGTACGAGCCCGGCCTTTTGACCTGACCGGGGGTGATTGTTTGTCTCTCTGGGTTCTCTTGTGACCGGGAGAGTGTTGGTTTTGCGGGGAAACATGGTCGCGTTTTCGGACAACATGAGATTCTGGTTCTTTGCGCAGCCTACGGTCGACTTCTCGCCGGGGTTGCGGGCTCTTAGATCGTCGATGGCTCTTCCTCGGATGAGGGGATCTTGGACGAGCAGATTCTTCCAATGCCCCGATCCTTTCGTTCTGCTGAAGGATCGGGAGGTTGGTCTTGTTGATCGCTTCGAGAAGGGCCACCATGGTCGGGTCGGCGTTGGGTGGAGCAGGAACGGGCTGGATGGCCAGTAAGGGCTGATCGTTGTCGCGGTCAGCAGTAATGGGGGAAGGAGAGGTTGTGGCCCCATCTCTCAGAAAATGGGGGTCTCCGAGGAGGGATGAAGGACCGTCAATGTCAGTCTTGTTGACGGGGAGGACAGCAGAATGGAGAGCACCTTTGACGTGATCTTGAGAGGCCATGATAATAATCTCGGACGAAAATGTTTTGGTCTTAGTATCTGAGGTGGATGTTAAGACGGGGAGAACAGTTTTCCCACAGACGGCGCCACTGATCGTGAAGGCTTGATCAGATCCTGTGATGGGCCACCAAGAACGTCTGTGATGCTGGGCGTGAGATGAGGAGGAGGGGGTGTACCTGCAAGGCACTCTGATGCTCAAGTAAGAAAGGATCAGAGAAAAGGGGCAAGTACAAAGTATGAGTTCTTAGGGTGATTGTCGGATACCTGACCCTCTCGATCGAGAGGGTTTATATAATGCCCCCAGCGCATGGCCAACGGTCCTATTTTCGGAGCGAAACAACTGTTTCCCGAAGAATAGGTAACTGCCCAAAACTAGCCGTTATGTCGGGCAGGGTGCCCAAAACTGACCGTTATGTCGGGCAAAGGCGTAGTTTCGGGCACATGTCCTTAGCTGTTCAGGGACTGACGAAGCCGTGCGGGATGGGCAGCAGTACCGGGGAGGAGCAATGCAATCCTTGCCCGGTAGGAGGCCAGAAAGGTAACTTTTACCCCTTCGCAGATTGGACTTAGACAATTGGGTCATTCTGGGAACAGAAGCGGATTGGGTCATGCCTAGTCAATGGTCAAGTCCAGAATAATATATATATATATATATATATATATATATATTTATGGGAGAGGGGGTAAATGCCTCCTTGGAGGTTTGTGTGATAAATATTCATAATGATCTTATTTAAATTATGATAAATATTCATAATGATTTTATTTAAATTATGATAAATTTTTTTTTGTTAAAAGTCAACTTAATGAATAGTGATTTCGTGAATAGTGAATGTGAATAGTAACTCGTGAATAGTGACAAGTATGAATGTTCTCGTGCAAAATTTTCAACACAATAATGAATGAATAGTGATCATAAATAATAGTAAGTCAACTTGATGAATAGTGAACAATGAATAGTGAATATTGGATTATTTTGATGTTTAAAGTACTAAAAATGTCTTTTAAGCTCTCGATATTGTATCCAGATCATTTTTATGATATGAATCATGGTATTGAAAGTAGAAATTTGTTGGAGAATTAAATCTTTTTGAAATTTTAGCAAGGGATAAGTTGCCCTATTACTATATTGAATGCGATAATTAACTATAGCCAATTCTCTTTTTAAATCAGTAATAATTTTCCTATATTCTTTTAAGTCTAATTTTTCTTTTACCAAATCCATTTTATTTTTAGAATTTTAATGTGAGAAGAAGCGTAAACTTATGTATGAACAATAATATGAGGAGGCTCGGCCTACCAATGAATGATGTAATTAAATATGAACAGATATTTTTGGAGGCTCAGCCTTCCAATATTATGTTGCTGGGAATAAAGACTGGAATAAAATGCAATCATTATCAGAGTTATAAGAGTGCAAAGTAAGTGTTATTATTATTTGTGGAAGTAATATAAATAGCAGAGTCAGCGTTGGAATTTATATAAATTTGAATGAATATATTTGTATAGGGTAAAATGTCAGGATTTGAGAATCTAATTATAGAGATATAATTTTAATGGATTGAAATAGATAACGTCATTTTAGTCTGTTTCATATCCATCTTCATCAAAATTTACTTCATTGTCAGAATCATTAGGGTAAAAACTTCTAAAAGTTATAGATACTCTAGGTGTAATTTCTTTAGGATTTCTCATCCTGTAATATGTTTGTGAATAATCACCATAAAAATGTCCTTCAAATGAATTCAAATATGTTGAAGTAGATGTAAATTCATTTAGTTCTCTAATTAGAGTTATGAGTTCGTGTTCTTCATAATCTTGTTTTATTGTTGCTTGAATTTCTTTCAAAAATACTTTTTCTTGGAAATGAGCAAATTTTAGTTTTTTCAAGATTAATTTGACTAAATCTGGGTAAGGAAATTTTTTGATTAAATAACTTACCTTTGTATCAAAATCTTGAATGTTAATAGAATCTGATAATTTTTTGTCAGAGTTTCGTTCAGAGTAATCTACTAAAAAGTAATTTGAAAAATGTCTTTGAGTTGTAAAATTTGAATTAGGGTAATTATTATCGTGTTCCATTTTAAATTATTTCAAATTTCTTTTTAACAAAAATGGATTGATTTTAAGTCTTATTCCTACTTCCCTTTGCATATTAAGGTTTATGGTTTCTAAAATACTATCTCAAAAATATATGTTATACTCTTATTATTATTGAATATTTCTGGTTTATTTTGTAACCTCACCTTGTCATCCCTCACCTACTACCACAGAGTTCTTCCAGAGACATCTCTGTATTTTATTAGAAATAATAATTTATATTTTAATTTATATTCACAAACTTAGTCATTAAGTTTGTTAAAGGGTATTTTAGTATTTTATTTGTTGCTTTTGTAACCCTAGTTTTAGCTTATAAATAGACTAGTGGTAGTTGGTGATTTTGTAATCCTTTTGTAATCCTTTTAAGGCGTCATTCTATTATAATATATTCTACTCCTTTTCATCCATTATTCACCTTGTACACCAACAATTGGTATCTAGAGCTCCGGTTCAGATCCACGGGAAAACACGGGAAACACGAGTGAAACGTGAGGCTTTGTGTGATTGATTTTCGTTCTTGGATTCGTGTTGAATCTTGAACAAAAATCTGATCAGAAACATAATTTCTGATTCTGTGGGGTTGGGAAACACTGTGTGGTGAGATCTGAGTGTACTGTACAAGGTTGAAGATGAACGAAAACGGCGGCATGAACACCAAGCTTCCAGTATTTGATGGCAAAAACTGGACTCATTGGATGATTCAGATACGTGTACTGTTCGGTGCTCAAGATGTTCTGGATCTTGTCACTGAAGGTTATGTTCCGGTAGCAGCAGATGCAACGGAGGAACAGAAGAATGCATAGAAGGATACAAGGAAGAAATATCAGAAAGCATTGTTCTACATCCATCAGTGTGTGGATGCAAATGTGTTTGAGAAAATCACTGATTCAACGATGGCAAAGGCTGCGTGGGTCACACTGGTCAGATGTTACGGTGGTGACGCATCAGTGAAGAAGGTGAAGCTTCAGTCCCTGCGAAAGCAATATGAGAATCTCAACATGAAGAACAATGAGAAAGTTTCTGAGTACATCTCCAGAGTGATTCTGATCACTAATGAGATGAAGGCATGTGGAGAAACTCTTTCTGAACAAGTAATCATTGAGAAGGTATTGAGATCTCTTACTCCTCAGTTTGATTACATTGTGGTAGCATTAGAACATTCTAAGGATCTGAGCACCATGAGAATTGAAGAGCTGCAAAGCAGTCTAGAAGCGCAAGAGTTGCGTCTGACTGAGAGAACTTCTGAAAGGGAAGTAGAGCAGCAGGCTCTGAAAGCAGTTTTTGATAAGAAGCATCAGAAGCAGTCTTGGTCAGAAGCCAGGAGAAGATCTGATGGTGGTCAGAAGTCAGAAACCTCAACTTCTGATAGGCAAAATAATGCTCAGAAGGGAAAAGAAAAGTATGAACAGAAGAAGATCCAATGTTAATGTTGCAAGAAGTTTGGTCACTTTGCTAGAGATTGTTGGTCAAACAAAGAAAGGAAGTCAGAAGAAGAAAATATAGCCAGAAGTTCTGATGATGAATCTGTGCTACTGATGGCTTCTGAATTTGATGATACGAATTTGACAGACTGGTGGTATATGGACGCTGGTTGCTCAAATCATCTTACTGGAAATAAGAAATGGCTGGTTGATTTTGATTCTGAAAAGAGGACAAAGATCAGATGTGCTAATGACAAATATCTTAATGCTGAAGGTATGGGAAATGTTAGAGTTGTTCAGAACAATGGGAAAACAGCATTGATTCAGAAAGTGTGGTATGTACCTGGCATAAAAAGCAATCTGATGAGCGTGGGGCAATTAATTGAGAAAGGTTTTTCAGTTACCATGAAGGACAATCTTCTGAAGCTGTATGACTATAATCAGAAGCTGATTATGGAGTAAGAACAGGGAAGGAATAGAACATTCAATGTGAATGTTAGAACTTCTGACTCTGAATGCCTTAGTACAACAAGTGTTGTGAAGGAAAGTGAGTTTTGGCACAGAAGATTTGGTCATCTGAATTTCAGAAGCTTAGAACATCTAAATTCGAAGGAGCTGGTACATGGAATTCCTACAATTAAGCCTGAGAAGTCATGCAAAGTGTGCATGGAAGGAAAGCAACCAAGATTGCAATTTGCGTCAGAAGTAGCTCCAAGAGCAAAACATGCCTTGGGAGTAGTACATTCTGATGTGTGTGGTCCATTTCCAGTAGCATCGATCGGAGGGAATAAATAATTCATGTCATTTGTTGATGAATTCACGAGAATGACATGGGTATCCCTTATTAAGTTCAAACACAAGGTGTTTGCTGAATTCAAGAAGTTCTGAATGAAGGTTCAGAATCAGAGTGGTCAGACTCTGAAGATTCTCAGAACCGATGGTGGGGGTGAGTATAACTCTAAAGAGTTTCAGAAGTTCTGTGAGGATAATGGAATTGAGCATGAGGTTACTGCTCCTTATACTCCTCAACACAACGGTCTTGCAGAAAGAAGAAATCGTACTTTGCTTGATATGACGAGAAGCATGCTGAAGGAGAAGAAGCTTCCTCAGAACTTGTGGGGAGAAGTTGTTTCCACCGCAGCATATGTGCTCAACAGATGTCCAACGAAGAAGTTGAAGGAAATAGTTTCTATTCAGAAGTGGACTGGAGAAAAGCAAAGTGTTAGTCATTTGAAGGTGTTTGGTTCTGTTTGTTACAAACATGTTCCAGAAGCCAGAAGACAGAAGCTGGATGATAGAAGCAAAGCCATGTTACTGGTGGGGTACCACAGTACAGGTGCGTACAAGCTTTGTTGTCCAGAAACTAATAAAGTTGAATTCAGCAGAGACGTTATTGTGAAGGAATCAGAAGTTTGGAATTGGGACAAGTCTCAATCTGATTCTGATGTGAGAACTTCTGAAGGAAGGTCAGAAATAAGAGTTTCTGAAACTGATGGTGATTCTAACTCTGAAGGAGACTCAGAAGATGAAGGTGACTCTGATGATCCATTTTCTGATGATGATCCAGATTCTGGTGGTGATTCAGACTCTGGGAATATACCAGACTCTGAAGATGGTCAAGGTTCTGGAGGAAGTCAACCTTCTGAAGCAAGAGCTTCTGAAGGAGAAACTTATGGGATTCAAGCATCTGAAGAAGATTCTAAACGAGGTCAGAGGCCACAGAGAATCAGAAATATTCCTAGAAGATTTGCAGAGTTTGACATGTTGCAAGACACTGAAGTAGATTCTGAAGGAGAAATTATTCAGTGTGCCATGCTAGTAGACTCTGAACCCGTGAGTACAGAAGAGGCTCTTAGGCAGAAGATCTGGCTGAAGACCATGAAAGAAGAACTTGATGCCATTGAGAGAAATAAGACTTGGAAGCTGACAGAACTTCCAAAGGACAAGAAAGCCATCAGTGTCAGATGGGTTTTCAAGCAGAAGCTAAAGCCAGATGGATCAATTGGCAAACATAAAGCGAGGTTAGTAGCAAGAGGATTTCTGCAGAAACCTGGGCTGGATTATTCTGAACAAGAAGTGCTGACCGGAAGTTCTGAACAAGAATTAGCTATGTTCAAGAAGGTGCTGATGAATGAGTTTGAAATGACTGATCTCGGGAAAATGACATACTTTCTAGGGATGGAGTTCAGATATTCTGAGAAAGGTATCATTTTGCATCAGCTGAAGTATGAACGAGAACTTCTGAAGAGATTTAAGATGCAGAATTGTAAGGCTACTATCACACCTACAGATACAAATCAGAAACTGGATTCTGATTCTGATGGTGAGGATGTGGATGCTACAACCTTCAAACAGTTGGTTGGTTCTCTGAGGTATTTGTGTAATACCAGACCTGATATTTGCTATGCAGTTGGAATGGTTAGTAGCTTCATGAGTAAACCCAAGTGGTCTCATTACCATGCTGCTGTCAGGATTCTGAGGTATATCAAGGGAACTCTGAAGTATGGAGTGTTATTTCCTTCTGGAAGAAAGATTGAATCATAACTTCTGAGTTATTCAGAATCTGATTGGTGTGGAGATAGAGTTGATAGAAGAAGTACTTCTGGGTACTTGTTCAAGTTCCTGGGAGGCCCTATTTCTTGGTGTTCTAAGAAGCAACTTGTTGTTGCATTGTCAACCTGTGAAGCTGAATATATTGCAGGTGCTGTTACTGCATGCCAAGCTGTGTGGATTCTGAACTTGCTGGAGGATCTGAAGATCAAAATTGATAAGCCTCTGAAGATGATGATTGATAACAAGTCTGCAATCAATCTTGCCAGAAACCCAGTGTTGCATGGGAGAAGCAAGCATATTGAGACAAAGTATCACTTTCTGAGAAGTCAAGTTCAGAATGGAGTGTTAGAAGTTGTGCACTGTAGCACCCAGAAACAGTTGGCAGATGTTCTGACGAAGGCTATCAAGCCTGATCAATTTCTTCGCTTAAGGGATGGAATTGGTGTTGTTAGTTTTGAGGAAATATAAATTAAGAGATGGTATTAGAAATAATAATTTATATTTTAATTTATATTCATAAACTTAGTCATTAAGTTTGTTAGAGGGTATTTTAGTATTTTATTTATTGCTTTTGTAACCCTAGTTTTAGCTTATAAATAGACTAGTTGTAGTTGGTGATTTTGTAATCCTTTTGTAATCCTTTGTAGCCGTCATTCTATTATAATATATTCTACTCCTTTTCATCCATTATTCACCTTGTACACCAACACGTTTATGACCTAAGATCTATGAATCTCCTCCTGGCGGTACTATTTTTTCCCTTTCAGGTATTTTCTTCCCTAAACGGGTTCTTTCATAGATTAACGACCACATTCAGTTCAAACGGGACTTACGTCTTTTGATCATAAAAAAAACTTAGATTAACAATAATCATAAGAGTAAAACATATATTATCAAGAATAAGTTATTAAGAAACCATACCTCTTAATAGCAATTTAGGAAGTTGGAATAAGGAGCTTTAGTGTGAAGACTAAATTTAGAGTAATGGGTATTTGAAAGCATTGTTATATTTTTCATTGGGTATCGTTGTCTCTTATTTACAAATGAAGAGAGAGCTCCCTTTTATACATGAAGGAGGAAGACTCTAGACTTAAATTAAAAATAAAAGAAAAGGTAAAGTACTATTTACTTTACGACTTTTCAAAACAAAGCAAAATACTTTACAAAAAGTAAAGTGCTAAAAACAAAAACTTTTACATAAAGTAAAGTATAACACTATTTACTTTACGACTAATGAAACAAACTATACAAAGTTGGTAGGGACTAGCCCCATTATTTTGTCATAAATCTTTAAAATTTTGTCTTCATAATTCACCTTCTGATGTCAGTAATAATTTTGACAATAATAGAATCACATAATTATGGGTCTTCCATTATTATTGATCTATCTTGTGAGGATCTTGATGAACCTGGTCGTTTTGAAAATTTTGAATTTCTTTTCTTGTAAGCTTCGACTAACTTGGGTCTTGAATGTTTGACATCGAAGGAGAAAAAGAAACTCCTTGCAATTTCTGAGTTGCAATAAATCTTTCCAAATTTATCTTCTCTTAATAAATTTCTTTCTTCTAATTTGTTCTTTGACCAGCCAAAATCTTCAGAAATTAGTTTGGCCCTTGCAAGTTCAATTTGTTGTGGCAAGTCTTCTAAATTTATAGTCTTTGGACCAGAATTTTGGACTTGAAATTCCTCATATTTTGTGTCAATGTTTTTAAAATACATCCAAATCAAATGAACACATGGACAATTATTCTGGAAATCAGGATATAGAGAGTTAATTTCCAGTTGAATTTTTTGTGGAATTTCTGAGGTGATGGTTTCCAATGTATATGCCAGGAATGTTGGGAGATATGGGGTGAAATCATATAATGGAGGAACATTAATGACACTTAGTAGTCCATATTTGAGTAGTGTGGCCAATGTTATGGTGTAATCTCTGGACTTAAATGGCTTGAATGTTGGTAGAGAAATTCTAGCTTTTCTGATTACATAATCAAGCTGGCAATAACACTCACCTCCCTGATTTTCAGGGCAATCTTCGAACATGCTTTGACATGATTTATAATTATTGTAAACAAAACTCCACTCAGTGGAAATTCCATTATGAATAATCTGATTGTTGCAAATTTGTGCCAAAGTTTCTTGTAACAGGACAAATGTTCTTAATCCTATTTCTTCTTCTGGAATCTTAGGTTGTATAGGAATTATGGGTTTCCCCAAATTCACCAAATTTGTATTGGTCTGTTGAACCTTTGTAGAAATTAATGTATCACTAAAGGATTTTTGGTCCTTTTGTGGAATTTGCGGCCTTAAAGAAATTTCTTTTCCTTTTTCTTTAGGAACAATTTTTTGAATTTCTTGTAAAAAATTTTGATCACCAAATTTTTCCAAATGTCGTAGGTAATCTTGATATTTAAGAACTCTGGGTGAGATAATGATATCTTTCCCACAACTCTTAATTATCGTGTCTATGGCCTCCTGAATGTCGTAAAATCCTTTATACAAAGGTTGACCATATCTTGGGAAAAATTTAAGCTCTTCAATCAAGAGAGCCATTTCATCCCAATCTAAATAAACTCCAGCCTTTGGGCCTGTAAATAATGTATAGCAAATAAAAGGTTTTTTGCTAAAATTCTTCCAGTAGAGAGATAAGGTGCTAAAGCATTTATCACTGCTACCTTTTTACTATTACCTGCAGTGGTAGTAGATAAATTCCAGATGTTGTCTAAAAGACATGTTTCTTCTTCTTTGAGTTGATTCCTCAAAGGTGTTTTGAATTGTTCCTTCTCAGGAAATGTCTTTAATTTAGTAATGTCAAAATTTATGACTTTTCCAGCCATTAGAATTGTCCGAATGAGAAATGTCTTAATTTTTTGAAATGTCTGAAATTCTTTTCTTTTCCTGGAATAATCAAGTGTAATTATTAGTCATGTAATAATTTTCTAGATAATAAATCTGGTATTTTATTATCTTTTCCTTTAATGTGTTCCCATTTTATCCTAAATCCTATATTTAGGACAAATTCTTTGAATTTCAGCCATCTGTTAGAAGTTAATTTTTTCTCATTTTTAGTATCAGCAAATTTAACAATTGCTTCACAATCAGTTCTAATAGTAATTTGTTTTTTAGACAAAATAAATAAAGCAAATTTTTCCAATACATAAATAATTGACAAAATTTCATAATCTAAGGATGTTAAGTATCATTTTTCTTTAAAAGTTCCTGAGGTGTATCTACAAATTTTCTCTAATGATTTTGAAGAGAATTCATTAGGTTTTTTTATTAATATTCCTCCCCATCCCAATTCACATCCATCAGTTTTGATAATCAAATAATCTGACTCTAATGGTAGAGCTAAGGGTTCTAATTTCTTAATTTCTTCTTTTAGTTGCTGAACAATTTTAATATCTTGGTCATTAAATTTTCTAACTCCTTTTTGTTGTGCCTTATTATATAAGGGAGAAGTTAGTTTAGACAAATTTTTGAAATATGGTCTAACATAGTTTACTAATCCTAAAAAGGATTGTAATTGTTTTAATTCTTCCAGTTTATCTGGAAATTCTAAAAAATTTCTTGATATATGAGGCTGCAATTTGATAGTTCCGTTACCTATCTTTGGCCCTAAAAAAGAAATATAATTTTTTCCAATTTCAATTTTTTTTTTAGAAATGATTAAACCATGTTTTTCAAACAAAGAAAAAATTATATATAAGTGTTCTATATGTTCTTTTTCTGATTGAGAGAAAACAAGAACATCATCAATATAGACACATGTAAAATTATAACAATTTTTAAAAATGTCATCCATCATTCTTTGGAAAATTTGTGGTGCATTTTTTAATCCAACTGGAATTATTAACCATTCAAAATATCCTAATGGACAAGAAAAAGTTGTCCATTCAATACTGTCTTTATGCATTTTTAGTTGCCAAAATCCTGATTTTAAATCAAATTTAGAAAACCAATTTTTACCTTGTATTTTATTAATTAATGTATCTTTGTCTGGAATACAGTAACCATCTTCAAAAGTATTATTATTTAATCTTCTATAATCGAAAACCATTCTAGATTGTCCTCTTTTCTTTTCAGCTTCTTTTTGGACAATAAAGGCAGGGGTTCTATGTCTAGAATTTGATCTTTGAATAATTCCTAATTTTAATAATTGATCAATGTGCATTTTGAATTCTTCTTGTTCCCAATTACCATACTTAAAATTAGGTGATTTAATGGTAATATCTGGGTTGATAATCTCTAATTTGCACAGAGTTTTATTTCTTTCCCAAAATTTTGTAGGATTTTCTCCTATAACCTCAATTTTTTCTAATTTCTTAATTATTTGATCTAAATCATAATTTTTTATATTTTTTTGTAAAATTTGTGGTATCTATTAAGTGCAACTCACTTTCTATACCACTGTCTAAATCTAAGTCTAGATCAAATTTTTGTTGTTCTATATTATTGCAAGAACATTCATCCTTGTTTTCCTTGCAATTGCAGGTTTCACGTTCTTTTATTGTGAATTTAAAATTTGAAACAATGGGTATCATGGAACAATTTTTACTTATTTTTACATAATCTTTGTTAATATTAATTTGTCCATAATTATGGAGTAGAAAATCTAATCCCATAATAAGTGGTGTTGAAAGATTTAGGTCTTGAACCTAAATATTTGGCCAAGGATAATACTCGGACCATTGATTACAATTTGTTAGAAATTTTACTTGGATATTTTAAAATTGTGAGTCATTTGAAATTTTAGTTCCATCAAATTGCATTGAATAAGCTGGTTTTACTTTGACAATTTTAGTTTTTAATTCTTCTGGGATAACCTTTATATCTATAGTAGATGATGTAATGCCCTGTATAATATATATCTAGAATAATACTACCACCGTTCCTTTTTATAAGAGACAAATCACTTTTTAGATTCATTGAATAATCAATGTATCTAGTCTATAAACTGACCAAATACATTAATTATTTAATGAACCTAAAAAATGAGTTGTCTCTTATATATAGGAACGGAGGTAGTACCATACAATCATTTTATTTGGTACTGACACATCAAAAGTGCCTAAAGGCATAGTTCACATACTTGTCCATTTCTAAAACCTAAATACAACCCATGGCACAAGTCATGGAAACTAGCCAAAGAAAATAAAATCTAAGAATATACAATATCCTCTATTGTATACAACAGAAGAATACACAACGGAATAAGCTTAACTAAGCTTCTCTTGAAATATCCGAGCATCGCTCCACTTGTAACCAAACCTGCACCTGAAATAAAGCAACTATAGTGGGGTGAGATACATCAAATCTCAGTGAGTTCCCTATCCTGTAGATTCTCTCGGCTTTACAGGGTTCTATCAATCCTAACTCAAGTCAAGGGGAAGAGAAAATGACTTTGAGTTCACAATCTCACACTATATGGAAACATGTTCATGAGTTCACCAACTCACAATATCACTAATCGATAACCACACCAAGGCATCCCCTGTTCCCGTCCGCTTCTACGTCTAGAAGTCGATCCGAGTCATGGATACTGGTAACCTACTAGACATACGAATGGATTCGGGTTCTACGGGCCTTATACCGTTATGAACCGTCACTTCACACGGGCTATTTACCATCACAAGCATACGCTCCCAGAGCGTCATTCGTACTGCACGCGGGAATTAAACCTGCCAAGTAGTTGTGCACATGTTTCAGAGGAGCTCGAGACCCATGAAACGCACTCACAAGATAACCGATTACGATTACGTGATCACACACACAAACGTGATTGTATTCGACAATCACAAGGCCACAATGCCTTATCACAAGCCACAATGCCTTATCACAAACCACAAAGGTTTACACACATGTTCCATACTAGTGTTTACTCATTCTATGACATTAGTATCTGACACACGCCTCGGCACCGCACGCACGAGCGTTGTCATCCAGAGTTTATCACAATTCTATTCACAACCTAGAATTATACCACTTTGTTTTGGGGTAAAGTTTCCTCACTCTTCCTAATTCATTTTAAGCATGCATATTTCTCATTCACAATTTATAATTTGATAGACATGGTATAATCACAAATATTACAAGTAAACACACATAATCACACATCGCATAAAACATTACTTTCCTTCATTTTTCACTAAATACTTTATCCCACAACATACCCAATATTTTCACTTTTTATCAGATAGAGGGTCGTCATAGCTTTCTAATGACACCAAGAACGTCCCGATCCGAGTTACGGATCAAAAATTATGAAAGAAACAAGTTGGAGGATCTGCTATGTTCGCAATGCGAAGCAGCCAGCGAATGCTCGCTTTCTCATTCGCAGTGCGAAGCTCCCAGCGAATGCCTAAATACACTGGGTTCGCTGTCTCATTCACAGTGCGAACGTCTGGCGAACCGTGGCAGAACCAAAACAGGGTAATGTTCGCAGTACGAATCTCTGGCGAATGTTCGCCTTCACCTTCGCCGTGCGAACAACCAGTGAATGTTCGATTTCCCCTTCGCTAGGGAATTCGCAGTGCGAACCTGCGAAAACTGGGTTTTCCAGCAGCGCTGTTATGGGTCATTTGGGCCAAAATCCAACACTTCTTCAACCAAAACTCATCCAAATCATACCAGAACATAATCCAATCATACAACAAGTATTCCACACATTATATATCACGTTTCATCCGTTAGATTTCATCGATTATCCGTTTAATCATTTTCTCTCAGTTCTAACCTAAGTGCCAAACATCTATTTCTAGAACTTAGAGTGTCTAACTAGAGCCCACCTGATAATCGAAGAGGAGTTTGGAGAAGATGATGATGATGATGATCCATGGCTTCTTCTTCTTCCTTGAACTTTTCCTCTCTTTCCCTTCTTTCTTCTCTTCTTCACTTCCTTTCCTCTTCTTCTCCTTTTCTATCTTTTCTTTTCTTTTCTCTTATATATATATATATATATATATATATATATATATATATATATATATATATATATATATATATATATATATAAACTTATTATATAATATAATCCAATAGGGTAAAACATTTCCAATTGATATTTTGCTGTCTCAACCCAATTGATCACTTATTAGAGTTACCATAAAATACTCTCTCGTACTAATAAATATCAATCTGTCTCTTTCAATAAATAATTGATCTCCTCGAAGCTCATTAGTTGCTCTATTGATCCCAATTAATAATACTTAAAGTACTTAGAGGATTCCATTAATCCACTTTACCAACGATAGAGCACATAGATACTCATCTGATCTCATCTGATATTCAATTGAGCATTTAAATAATACGGGGTATTACAAATGAAGTTGCTCCCGTATCAATTAGAATTGGTATGGTTTTTTCCTGCCCATGAATATTAATTTTTGTCGGGACTATAATTTGTCTTAGTTTTTCTTTATTACAAACTAAGGGTACACGAAGATCTCGAGGTTTTTCTGTGTTATTTATAATATTTATGTCCTATTGAGTAATTTTTGTTAATTTAAAATTATTTTCTGTAGCCAGAAATTTTTCTTTTTTAATAATTTTTGTTAAACTTCTTATTGATTCTTCTAAACTTTCTAGTTTAATGTCTAAATTATCAATTCTGTTTTCTAGGTTTCTAACCTTGTTTTCTAATTTGTCTACTTTATTGTTAGAATTTTCAGAAATTTCTTGGACTTCTTTTTCTATATTGAAATGTTTTTTAATACAATTTGAACAAATTTGTTTTAAGCAATTTTGGCATTTCCATCTTTTGTCAAAAGATGAAAACCAATTGCATTGGAAGCATCTTATGTTATCACTTCCTGCTTTGTACTTCCAATTATGATTACAATCTATCTTTTTATTCATTAAGTGAAAATTTATTTAATTTATCTAATAAAATATAATTACTGCTATCTTCTTCTTTTAGGGGAATATTTACCTCTTCATTTTCTATTCCCTCTAAAGAGCAAATACTCCAAATTTCTGAATTATCTGAAATATCTGAAGTTATTTCTATAATGTCTTCTTTTATAGTGGATACAAGATTTGATTCTCTTGTAAATAAATTTTGTTTGTTTGGGCAAACAGAAGATAAATATCCTGGTTTGTTACAAGCAAAACAAGTAATTGTATTCTTATAAGTCCTGTTAGGGTTATATTTTCTAACATGTCTTTCCTTATTTAAATAAGGTTTTCTGGCATTAGATTTTCTTAAGTAATTTTTCTTTACATAATTTTTCTTAAATCTAGTCTGGTTCCTCTGCTTTTTATCATCAGGATGCTTACCATACTGTTGAGGAGTGTAAATTTGTTTACAGAATCCTACATTCTTTTGTTTTAATTCTTTTTGGATTTGAATATAAGTACATTTTTTTTAATTCAGAAATAATATATTGTATTCTTATTCCAATATTATCAAATTCATTATTAACTTCTAATTTTTCCCAGTTTTCATGAATTTCTTGGCCTAAAGGTCCTGGTAGTTTGGTGAATAATCTTTCTCCTAATTCAGTAGAAAAATAATTTCCTGAAGTGCTGGCTACGGCATAAAAATCTTGTAAAAATTCTATTACATGATTCCAATCATATAATTGAATTTGTTCTAAATCCCTCATAGCTTCAGCCTGTCTCATAGTTAGTCCTACATTGGCATCTTTGCCTGTAATAATTCTGTGTATTAAATATGCAAAATTATGAATGTTATTTCCTTGTGTTACTAATTCACCTAATTTTTCTGGAAAAGTAACTTTAAATGCTGCTCGGGCTATATCACCTAGATAATTTTCAGCAATTTTAATCATTTCTTCACCACTTGTGACGTTATAATGTTTACTTTCATAGTCTCTAATTATTATAGATGTCCATTGCTCAATGTATGTGTCTAAGAGTTGTGGATGTGGTTAAATCCTTTGCTTTGGACTTGAATTTTTATATGCTTTAAGTCCTTAAGTCCTATGGTAAAATTGGGACATAAGTAGTGAATTCCACAATTGTTGTTCATATCTACTTCAATTACTCCAATAATTTGTCTATCTAAATCAGGGTGTCTAGTATCTAATATAGCTACTAACACCTTGGCACTATTCTGTTTCATTATTAGGCCTCTTACATCTGTAGTGATTAATCCTAAATGTACATAATTCATATTTTTACTAGTTAATTGGTTTATACTGTCGGTTGTTACTAATCCAAATTCTTCAATTTTATCATCTGGTAATTCTAACATTTTAGATCTGTGTGTCCTAATTAAACTGGAATTATTTTCAAGAAAGCCAGACCTATATAATTGGGTTGGTCTTAAAAGATTAATATGGTCATTTGTCATAATTTCTAAGTCTCTATTAGTATCCACAATTTGTTCTAATTGAGTAGAATTTTTATTTTCTTTTTTGTTGAAAATTTTATTTAAATAAGAAGTACTCTGAGTTTGATTCAGAGTTGTGGTTCGAGAAGAACTAGCCTCCTCGTCCATTAATGTTCTAGATCTGCCAACAAAAGGATTCATAATTTCAAATGTTTTTTAACTTCTTCGGTATTATAGGTTAAGAAGTTTTTGGTTTTAACACTTTTTGTTTTTCTTTCAGTGTTTTTTGTGAAAAATTTTCAGTTAAGGAATCTATAGATATTTTTAATTCTTCTGACCCATTTATTGGAGTCTTTTGTTTTAATTGATCTTTAAGAAATGATAAGATTTGTTTATTAAAACTTAGATTTTCTCTTAATAATTGTTCTAAAATATCCAATTTCTTATTAGATTCCATGTATGGCTCAGATCACAAGGCTCTGATACCATTTGTGGGAGAGGGGGTAAATGCCTCCTTGGAGGTTTGTGTGATAAATATTCATAATGATCTTATTTAAATTATATAAATATTCATAATGATTTTATTTAAATTATGATAAAAAAAAATTTGTTAAAAGTCAACTTTAATGAATAGTGATTTCGTGAATAGTGAATGTGAATAGTAACTCGTGAATAGTGACAAGTATGAATGTTCTCGTGCAAAATTTCCAACATAATATTTGACCCTCTCTCCTTGGATGCTTCCTTTCTGAACAATTTTAATATCTTGGTCATTAAATTTTCTAACACCTTTTTGCTGTGCCTTATAAGGGAGAAGTTAGTTTAGACAAATTTTTGAAATATGGTCTAACATAGTTTACTAATCCTAAAAAGGATTGTAATTGTTTTAATTCTTCCAGTTTATCTCAAAATTTTAAAATTATTCTTGATATGAGGCTGTAATTTGATAGTTTCGTTACCTATCTCTGGAATAATTATTTTCAGTAAGACTTCATCACCAATTTCTTGAATAATTAAGAATAATTTAAAAAATAATTAAGATTGTCTGAAGAGAGATATAATTTTTTTTATAATTAAAAATATTTAAATATTTTTTTTGTGAAATTTAATTATTTTAAAGAAATTTAAAAAATAATTCAGAATATGAAAAAAAAATTGAAATTTAAAAAATAATTAAGAATATTAAATTTTTATTTTGTGAAATTTAAATTTTTTAAAGAAACTTAAAAAATAATTCAGAATATGAAAAAAAAAAATTGAAATTTTAATTTTTTATGCAATTAAAAAAATAATTAAGAATATTAAAAAAAATTGTTAAATTTAAATTTTTTATGAAATTTATAAAATAATTAAGAATTTTTTAATTAATTTTTTGGATGGATGGATATTTATCAATTAAAAATATGTTAATGGATAAATTTGATGGATTTTATCTTTTAATGAATTGATTGGATTGAATTTTTATTAAGAGAGTTTAGTGGATTGTTAATAAATTAATGGATTGTTTTGATCCATCCATAAACAATTCAATTCATATTCATCCAATCCATCCATTTTGCTACCTCTAATTTTATTTTTGGAATGCATTTTATTTTTGGGATGCATAGGGTTCTGATGATATACATGTCAATGTGCTTTTTGGGGATGTATAGGGTTCTGATGATATACATGACAATGTGCTTTGAAGAGATGGTTACTACTCCATATCAAAATCTTAAACTTTACTCTTGTAGTTGTGGGAAAGAAACGGCTAAGCGAAGACAGCGACAATGGGTTTTAAATGGGTTTTAAATAAGTACTTTCTCCATCTAAAAATAAAAAATAAAAAAAAAAAAATTAAGTTGTTACATAGATTAAGAAAATAAATCATAAATGTATTGTATGATTTAATAACTTGAAATAGTGTACACAATATTTATTAGAAGTATAATTGATAAAAGTTAATTAATATTACATTAAAAAAGTAGAGACTTATTTTACAACAAATTTTTTAAGCTAAAACAACATTTATTTTAGGAGAGTACTCCCTCCATTCTCTTTTATAAGCAAATTTTGACTTCTTATATTCATTTGATAAATGATGTATATGAACTATATATAGGTTAAATGCATTAATTACTTAATGAATCTAAAATATTAAAACTTGCTTATAAATATGAATGGAGGGAGTATATCTTAAATATATGCATGGTTAAATTTTTCACATGTTTCCTTCCTCATGCAGTTTCCTTTTTGACAAAATCTCTCAACATAGAAAATTAGTGCCAATACTAACATCCTATTAACTTGCTAATGAACTGTAATCTGAATATCCAGATTTTTATATGGCAAGGAAATGGATGACATGATTAAGAGTTTTTAGTTGACTGAAGCCAAATTTTACTCAATTAAAAAAATACAAAGAATTGATTTAAGTGAATATTAAGAAATATATATAATTAAACCTACAAAAACAACTGCCAAATGTTTTTGGACTCTGTTATTTTTTCTTGATGACATCATATTAACAAAGAGAGTGCCTACCAGAGTATTTAATAGTTTTTTCAGGCCATAGTAAATCATTTTTAAAATGAACTAGAGATGCCATGAGCCCATGAGCATGCGCTAAATGCAAGCTGTTTTCGTCTTGTCATGGCTAGCAGCATTAACTGTAGTATATCATGACAAAGGAACAAAACTAATTGCGTTTGGAAAAGTGACGAAACACGGGAGACTGTCTCGGGGATGCAAGAAAATAAAATGTGCATCCAAATACTATAATACCTACACAAGCAGTGGCTGGCGCATTGCCCCTTCTGAAAAAATATCCAAATTCCAATGATCATGCTTTAAGTGCAATTATCCAAAAATATCCTAATCATGTTGAAGCAGTAATGTTCTCTGGCCTATATATATGCTTGAAGGTAAAGAATTTGCATCTAAACATTTACTCACGTGCAATTATCACAATAATGGTGAGATTTCAAAGTTTAACAGCATGAGAAGCAAAGAAACTTTTTCTCTTAAACATCTTCATCGTCATTCTGTCTGGCATCCTGTATGTCGTTGTGAGTGTGCTTCTGAGCTTTATACATTTCAGCAATCTGAAAGAAAGTGGTAAAAGAATGAAAAATATAAATCAATTCCATTTCCCCATTACTCTTTCTTGGTCTTCTGTCATATACCTGTTTGGTATGTACTTTACCTGCTCAGAAGAGGTAGCCTGTTCCGGAGCTTTGTCAGGCCGAACTCGAAGTAGACGCGGAAATCGCAGAGATATTCCCTTTATTTAGAAGAAAAAAATGTAAAAGTACCACAAATAGAAGTTAAAAGTAATCATTATCATTTACACAATGTTAACAGGTAAAACTCCAAAATTAATTGTGACACTTTAATCATCAATTTAATTTTTTTCAAATACCTTATTGGGGTCTACTGTGCCTACTGCGGCTCGGTAAATAGGGCTAATGGTCAGATCTGCGGCCTTTACTTCCCACACCTAAATGAAATAAGATAATATATAACTAATGTAGAAAAGTTTGCCTGTAAGCACAATACAATTTTGGGTCAATTTGTAAAAAATTTTACACCAAAATATGTTACACTATAAAAATCATTTTTAAAAAAAGCGAAAACAAATGGGCCCTTTATTGGATAAAAATAAACTAAACTACTTGGTATATGTTTGGTTCTGCGGTGATGAGAATTGCTTATGAGTGAATTGATTTTGTTTAAAAGTGAGTTGTAAAGTGATTTATGTTTAGATACATTTATGTAAAAGTGAGTTGAACAATAAATTCCAATGTAAATATTACGTTTAAACTCAAAAGCTACAAATTCTAGCTTCAAGTAGAATCAATTCTTGAGGCAGATTCAATTCTACTTTAGAAGAACCAAACACTTCAAAATCATTCCAAAATCAAGTCTACACCTCTAGAATTTCTTTGGCTCATCCAAAAGCTAAACCAAACACAGTAGGGAGAAAATCAGTTGCAACAATAAGTTAGTAGGAGGAATATCACATTGCCGCAAATGATGAAACTGTTCAGTCAAGAATGCTGTTACCTCACTAGCTTCAAACCAGACATCAGGCTTGACTGATTCTCCATATTGATAATATGACTGAAATGTAGGATTATGTTTGAATTAGTTCATAAAATACTAAGCTCACTCAGAGAAGGTTCAGAGAGAGACAGGAGACAGGAACCTTTGGTTTGGGAATCACTTTAGAACCAAGGCTAGTAGAACGTTCTTCAAGCACGTTTTCTGTGAATCCAGTTCCTGCCCACCATAATATGAATAAGTGAGAAAATTAAGTTTAATAAATAAAAGAACTCTATACAGCATAAAGTGCTCACCTATCTTACAAAGACTTTGAAATTCTTCCCTATCGGTGTCATAGCAAGCAAGGAGAAAAGCACCATACACTCCTACAAAACATCATGTAACTAATTCATTTCAGACCACTTTGAGCTAAAGGTAGACATTAGCAGCATATAAAAACCTCCCAAGGCCTTGCCTTACTCAGATGTAAGCGGTGAAATACCGGCTAAAAATGATAAGAAACAAAAATAGGCCTCAGCATATTAAAGAGTGTGTTTCATAATCACCTGTGCGTTTCCCTCGACCGGCAAAAGCACCAATAGGTACCAAATCTAGTGAGTCCCCTATACTGCAAAGTTGAGTCAATATATAATTGGAGCCACATTAATACAAAAGTGAAATACGAAAAATGAGTAAATCAGCATTCTAGTATGCAATTTTAAGGATCAAATAAGTCAGTCCCTCAAATTTAGCAATCTAGTCCCTTAAAATGAACAACATCAATTAATTTAGTCCTATTTCCAAATTTAGTACACACCACATTTTAAAGGTTTTAGGTTTGTTTTGATGCACTAAGAAATATTTTGATACAAGGACTAAATTGATTGAGGTTCTTTAATTTAAAGGACTAGCCATCTCATAAATTTGAAGGACTAAATTGATTGACCCTTACAATTTGATGATTTACTCTGAGAAAAAATTGACAACATGCCCTTACTTATCCATATAATCTTTCTTTAGTTTCAGCCAGTTGAGTGACCGTTTGGAGGGCTCATATGTGGCGTCTTCATGTAATGTTTTAATAATTAATCCCTCACAACTAAAAATCAAGAGATAAGGTAAATGATCAAAATTCTAGCTGAATTATTTACGAGACCAAATTTGGAAGAACTGGAGTTAGATACACAATGCCAATCAAATGTTTCTGATATTAGTGTAAATGTGTAATGACATGAAGACAACTCGAGAGTAAATTAGGCAGAAATATTGCCATATAATTTCAACTGAAATCGTGAAATTTCTATCCACATGAATTTAAATTAACTAGAAGAATTTTAAAACCTTGCATCAATAGCTTCGTCAAGAAATTTTTGTATCTCCTCAACATCATTTGATGTAGTTGTTGTCGCAAACTGAAAGAATCCAGTCTCTTCCACAAAAGAGCCATAGAGATGCTGAAGAGAGAAAATTAGGCCCTCATCAACATATAGTTCTTATATAAAAATATGAGAAGCAACTCATTTCAGACACATGATATACAATCAAGAATTATTTCTCAACACTATTCAATCGGCCTGGCTTCTCTAGCAAAAACTAAAAAATCTGTATGATCCCAATCTCATGTTTCCAAGCTAGAAATTATTGCATTTCCACCTTTCAGCCAACTCTATCATGATTTAAACTATTTAATAAAGAAAAATAGTACAATGAGACTATTGGCAATGTAAGATAAAAGGTGTTACCTCTCTACGGATTTTCAGGTTTTCTTGAAGAAGTGCTTGGCCATTGAGGTACAATAAATCAAAAGCAAATATGCAAACTTCAACCTTTATGTCACTCACGCTGACATTTTTGCGGGCCCGAGTACTAAGCACCTGGAAAGATATAAGATTAATATAACATTATCTATTCACAGCTCGCACAATATCACAAAATGGAAATATAGGTAAAAGTAAAACCACGGATGCATCAATTACAAAAGGATTTTATTTTGATAGCGTGACGATATAGAAGTTTTCAGGCTAATTAAATGATGTATTGACACCCATAAAATAAAGGATTGGCAATGAGATTACCTGGAAAGGAAGGATTCTCTGTTTTGCACGATCATATGCAACAAGTTCACAATCAAGGATAAAGGATGATACTGTTGTTTTCTTTAACCTGTTCACTGACAGCAAATATCAGAAACCATGATATTGAAAAAATTGTATTGGAAACCAACTGGCATACTTGTTTCAATATAATCAACAGTTAGTGAGTTTGTTTCTGTAAGAATATTTTAAAAACACCTCAACATATTATCTCTTAAAATTTGTCCTCGTACTTCCTTATAAATCATGGTTTGTTACCTTATTATTAGGATTCAAAGTCTAATATCTCAACATGACAGCCAACATATAATTCACATATAAATTTTAATTTTATTATCCCCAGTGTTAATTTCCTCCCTTTACATCTAAATAATTAATCCCTATAATTTCAATAGAGTATCATAATTGGTACCATCCTATATCATCTGCCCTTATAACAATTCCACTGTTGAGTTTCTCCAAACTCTGAAAATCAAATATCATAAAGACTTCATCTATGTTTTTTTTACCAGAATGTACAGACAAGTATGAATTCCAATCACCCTTAATATACTATACATTTATCCCAAATACACTCTTTGTGGAGTCCATATGCATTTTTCTTTTTATAGCTTAGTAAGCTGCTTTACTTTAAGGAGGACTGTGAGAATTAATTAAAAATATCTCAGCGCAACAATATTCTATCATAAAATTAAAACATATTAGAGTATCTTAAATTACATCTTACAATGGGTTTCTATCTATGAAGCTTGGACTCGGACACGGACACGACACAGACACGGACACGAGGACCCCGCTAATGTAAAAAACATAGAACAACACGGCTATATATTTTTTATATATTAATATAATAATCCAATTTATGAGCACAATTTATAAAGAGTTTAAAATGAGAAGCAAAATTTACGTTAATTTAAACTTTTTTTTTACACAAATGTTTAGTTTAAACTTATTACTTTCAATAAAAGAAAAAGACAAATTCACCAAAACAAAATGATACAAATCATATCATAATCACTCCACATTGAGAAAAATAGCTTTTAAGCCTGACTCATTTAAAGACAAGTCAGCAACTTCAAAAAATCCACTGTCATCAAATGATTCAAACTCATCTCAAGCGACATCCCACGTTTAAGTTTCCTCTTGATGATATTGGGGAGTGCTCCTTGATAGAAGTCGAAGGTTACTATGCATATATACTAAAGTCTTCAAAAAATAGATGAATGAATATGTGCTCCAATTTCTTTCACAATATGATGATGAACAAGGTTGTGCGAGTAGCTTTAAGCGCAACTTTTTTTTTTTTTAAATTCTGAAAATTATTGAGTTGGATTTTTTTTTAAAAAGAATTCTGAAATTTTTTGAGTTGGACAGTGTCCTATATTTGAAATAAGGTGTCGTATCCGTGTCCACTGCGATTTAACTTTTTTTCCATTGGGCACTTCAAAAACGTGTCAGGTACGTGTCGTACATGTGTCGTACGCGTATCGGTATCGGACACGTGTTTGATACGGTGACACACCGTGTGAATGGCGTGTCGGAGCTTCATAGGTTTCTATATTTCCTTATATATCCTAATTTGTCAAAACATCCAACGTATCACTCACAACATATCAATATACTTTTATTAGTATTATGAATATCATTTTATCTCCATTTATGATTATAAGCTTAAACCCTAAAACTTCAATGGTTTAGTTAAATGCAGCTTCAATTTGTTTGGAAAATGCTCACAATTGACACAAAAAGATGCTACCAGACCTCGAACAAAATATTCACAACTCAGTTTGATAACTTTTACCTTGAAACTGCTGCAACAACATCAGGAAACTTCCCAGTGTTTCGTTCAGCATTTCTACTGTAAATCTCTACTGTGCCATTCTCCAAGTAATGTATCTGTCTCAATACAACTAATGTTATTGCTTATAAAATCATAAGCAGTGTATTTCTGATGGAATATTTGACCATGAAGCATCACCTGAGCACGTTCTCCATCATATTTGTATTCACATGTAAACTCTACATCCTGAAACTTATTTAGAATTTCTGCTACACCTTTGGTTGCTTTTGACAGCATAGGCCCAACAGGAACACCTGGAGTAAAATCACATTTCTTTGGAAGTTCCCATACACCATGCGAAAGCAGTGCAGACACAATTTTGTCATAGTCGGGGAGAACAGAATAGACTTTTTTAACAATTTTAGCAGCCTGAAGAAAAATGAAATCAAAAGTCAAAAACATATAGGCAAAAGGAAAGTTGATATCATAATGCATTGACACCTCTCAACAGCAGCTACCAATTTCAAACTTTTTGTGCTGATGCACCCCTAAAGGTTTGTTTGGGAGTTTGGAGTGGAGTGGAAGACTTCCGAAAACAAATTTTTTTTAAAATATAAGAAAATATTTGACATTTTTTGAAAGAATGATTTTGTATAGCATGATAAAAGAGTGTTTATCATTACTATATTTTTAATTTTCAGAATACTATAACAACATAAAATATACTTGGAAAATTCATGTAAGCCCTCCAAAACCCTTTTTCAATACAAATTTTAAGTTCCCCCAAATTAGGGGGTTTTTGATGTTATGAATAAAAACAAAACCTCCAAAACCCTCCCAACCAAAATCCTTCAATTCTTTCCACTCACTCCTTCCCTTTTTTGAAAATCTCCCTTCCCTTCCCCTTCAAACTCCCAAAACAGACCCTAAAGGTTTTAAACCAGAGCACATATCGCCATTCACACTACTTCATTAAGATTAACTCACCTCTTCATAAGGAGACTGAATTTCAGGAGGCGGTTTAGAATGTTCTTCAGAGTACACTGCAGCATGGCCTAATGCAGCTAAGAGTGTTTGCTCAGCATATCCAATTCGCAATTTCGACTGGAAAATAAATCCAAGTAATTGACATAGTGAAGTAAACCTACCAGATTATTAGAATAACAAAAGAATAGCAACCTGTAGCAAACGAATTATGTATAGAGGTTCACAGTCAATTGCAGCAACAAGAAGTGACTTTATGTGATTCTTTTTCTTCTCTTGACTGTCTTTTCCAGATTCCTGTAAACATTTATAACTAACAAAATCAGTAGCAAACTCTCTCTCAACCTAAAATTGTTCCGAATCCCAATAAACTCATATTTTCTTATTGTATAGGATACGAACTCATCTTTAACTAACATAAACACAAACACGGAACAACAGATTTAAACAACAAAAAAATAACAACCAGTGTAAAAATTGTTTACCCTTAGCCTTTAGCAAAAGACATATGTCTGCAAGATAGAAACACTAACAAATAAAACTCTCTCAAACACACTATTTTGGTGCATGCAATATAAAAACCAAATGAACTACTAATTGCGATTGAGTATCAACAAAGCGAGCTGAAAATGGTTGTTGTGTTTTAATGACAAATATCAAAAGCAGAACTGACAAACAGTCCAAGTCTTCCATGTCAGACTATCTGAAATTCATATTTACGAATTGTGTTTTGACCATATTAGAGAGTACAACTAAGTACCAAAAATGGTCCGTTCTTCAATTGGTTTCTTTCAATAATTGTCAAAATCACAGTGCAACCCAATGATTAAAAGTTTATCCTATGCATTGAAACACCAACTTCCATTACTTAATGTACAATACTAAAACGAATTATATATAACAAACCCAAACATTTTATGAAGATTAAACTCTAATAGAACCAGAATACAAGAATTAGTATGAAATAGCTAATATGAATGATGTAAACCACAGTTGAGAAACCTTCTGGAACTGTATCAATTGATGCAGTACAATGGATGGAGAAGAATCTCCTTGCAATTGTGGAAAAGTAAATGCTAACTGGGTGATACTCTCACTGAGAATATCCCCTACTGAGTCAAGAATCGCTCTCACTCCTCAGTCCCTATTTCCACTTCAAAACCAACCCCCCTTCCCTTATGACTACATTCTGTTCTCTTCCCCGATTATTTCAATCCCAACCACTCCTAGGCTGCCACCTGTCAAGTTGGTTGCATTCCCGATTAAACCGTCATTTTTTTCTACATTTCCTGCCACATGACCCCCTTGCACACCTACACCCTCTCTTTCTTTTCCTTTTCTATCCTTCCTTCTATAAACATATTTTGGTGGCCTATCAAATTCCTATAAGCAGCACTAAACATTGATATCTCGAACAACAAACTCATAACTTAAACTCAAATTAGTAGTAAAATACCTTTGCAATAAGATGAAATGTGTTGAACACCTTTGTAATAGTCAAAGGTTCGGGCTTCCGCATCATAGACTGTGATGATCGGCTAGCTTTCGCAACTAAGCCCAAGTCACCTTTTTCCTATCAACAACCAAAATAAACAATTAACATCTAAAATAAGATTACAAAAGGCGCTAATCTAAAAACTGGAACAACAAAAGACCTTGTACTGATTCTTAATCTGTTTCTCGGTCCTTCCATAAGCCTCAGCAAGCGCCTTAGTAATAGAAGCATCGCCAATTCCCAATTCTAACCCTACATGAGCCGGAGCAATTCTGTTTACAGATAAATAAACAACCGAAACAAGATCCTCGGGCGCAGCGTGTATAACAGTCCTCAACAGATTGCAAACAATGTCAGTCATCACAATCCTCCCACTCTCTGCGTCAATCATGTCAAACGCCAAAGCGAGTAACAAAAACGGCACAGGTTTATCTTTCTCCCAGCAAGCAATTTCACTCGGATCAAAACTCGACGGTTTCTTCTTCAGCTGCGGAACTCGCTCCTTCAATTCCGCAATTACGTCCTTAGGAGAAGATGAAGTGTTACGGATCTTGCTCGGCGGTTCCTCCTGAACAGTTTCATTAGGCTGTTTAACGGTTTCAACTGTTTCTAGGGTTTTGAGGTTGTTATTAGGGTTTTGAGCGGGTGCGGAGAGTGTGGATTGAGAAGGCTTAGGCGTAGGCGAAGGCGGAGGGGATTTTCTTTTCTTGGGAGATGAGGACGGAGGAGGAGGTTTCTTCTTAGCGGCGGCGGCGGCGCGTGCGCCGGACATGAGGGCGTCGAAGGCAGAGGGTCGAGGTTTTGACATTGCGCGGCGAGGGGTTGAAGAGAGAGGGAATGAGAAATTGAAAGGGATTAGAGAAGAAGAGTTAACGGAAATGCGGGTAGATAACTGAAGAGAGAAACACGGTTTGGAAAACAATGATAGCATGAAATGAAAACGGTGTTGACGGAAAAGATTATAGAAATGGCGGGAAAATAGATTTGGGATTGTTGAGACTCTGAATTCCGAAGAACTTCTGTGTGTTTGTTTACTGCTCCATTTCATTTTATTTTTTTAGGAAAGGAATTTCCATTAATTAAGAGACTACAACTATTACTACATTACATTTTATTATTTAGTTTTTCTTTCTTTTTTTTCGATTTCGAAGTGATTATTAATATAGAAATAATATTTTAATATCTAAAATCGAAGCATTGTACACTATTTTTTTTTTTATCTATTAGTAGTATTTTTAAATTATATAAAAATATTTGAGATTTTAAAAAAGTAAACGAAAATCAAAGATGATATATACTTATTTGCTATAAAAAATACAATGATGGATAACATTCTTTGTTTAGGGTTGTCTGAGTATTTAATGTGTTTAAATTCGTTGAGGATATGTTCGCGTAGGGTGGTGAAAGATACTGTTTTATGGAGATTTTGAGATCACGCCCCAAATATAAGACTAAGATATTTATAAGTTGCCTTAGGTCGAGCTAGAAAACCTGAAAGGCGATTTCCCTGTCTTCTCGATCAACGGTGTGGGGTTGTGAGAAAACTTAGCTCTCCTAGATCGTGGTGGAGTAATTTTTTCCTTTGAATTATTTATATGGTCGGTTACTGTTTGGATACCTTATTAGCCATGTGTGGTGAGTGAAATGATTACTTTTGGCTTCCTAAGCCCATTTTTGGTGGTCTCATACCTCGTTTAGGGCGACTTGTCACCCTCTGTTAGGCGTTTTCCCAATGTTGAAGCCATTGGTTTGCATCGTGTGTTCATGGACCTTTCTTCTTAGGTTCTAGTAAAATTATTCGACTCCACGACCCATAAGCACGGGACCTTGAAAAGGGTGAAGTGATTAAATCGAATGATTTATAACTTTCACTTCTTTATGATAGGATATTGGGAGATTTTCATGCTTTTCGCTTAGGACAAATCCTCCAAATAGAATTTAAGGGCGAAACTTTTAAAGTCGAGTATCTTAGACGAGACTTTGTAAGTCGAGTCCCTCAAACGGGTATTTTAAAGTTGAGTCTCTCGATCGATACTTTGTAAGGCGAGTTTGTCGGACTCTTAGGTTCTTGATGTTGTACTTTTTGTTATATTGCCTCGTTAGAGAAGTTATGTAATGTTGTCCTTCATAGTTCTATTAATGAAGACATTCAGGCCTTGTGGCGATTTGCTTGATTTTATTTGAATTTTTTCCTTCATGGATTTAATCAGCTTTTGGGCGTATTTCTTTATGGCGCCCTGAGTAGGCAAGTTTCCCTTACGGAGAGAGTTAAGTATGCATTGGCATGAATTCCCATAGTAAGTTTCCTTATAAAGCGACAAAGAACTTCTAATGGAAGTCTAGCATCCATATCGCCTATGAGAGCGGCAAGGATCCTTCAGAGAAGGTCTGGCATTCATATTGCCAATAAGGGCGACAAGGATCCTTTAGTAAAGTTCTAACATTCATATTACCTTTGAGGATGACAATGATCCTTTAATGAAACTCCAACATTCATATTTCTTATGAGGGTGACACTGATTATTTTGTGAAAATCCAACATTCATATTTCCTATAAGGGCGGCAAAGATCCTTTAATGAACGTCCATCGTTCATATTGCCTCTAAGGGTAACAATAATCCTTTAATGAAGGTTCAACATTCATATTTTTATGAGGGCGCTAATAATCCTTTAGTGAATGTCCAGCATTCATATTGCCTCAGAGGGAGACAAGGATCCTTTAGTGAAAGTCCAACAGACATATTATTTTTAAGGGCGACAAGGATCCTTTAGTGAATGTCCAACATTCATATTGTCTCAGAGGGAGGCAAGGATCCTTTAGTGAAAGTCCAACAATCATATTATTTTTAAAGGCGACAATGATCCTTTAATGAAGGTCTTCTAAGTGTAAGTCCTATAAGCCAATAATTTTATTAGAACTTGGTACTTGATGTTTGTTTTTTCAAAATAATAAAATTCCTAAAATAGCTAGTTCGTTTAATGAAATATTAAGTGTGACTTAATCATTGTGGAACCTTGTTTCGCAGGTGATATGCTTTTAACAAAGACATCAACTTTTGATGGTGAAAAAAGATTTTAGTCTTCCAACATGTAATAATAATGTATTGTATGGTTAGTGTATAATTTACTTTGTTTGACATATGACAACTATTCAGTAAATGTAAAAATTATAATAATTGTACCTTATGAGAAAAAAGTAATTATACATTCAAAAAATAGCCAATAGAAACCAGGTTGCTTGTAATGGCAATATGACTAATTGAAAAAGACACAGGTACTTCCACTTTTTGTTTCACAATGTTCAATATATGAGAAAAGCTTAAGCTTTCTCATTGATATGACGATTTTCCGTGTAAACTCTTTAACTTTTACAAAAAGTTAATTTGACTGATTTCAATTTCTTACAAATTATTAATGGTGGCAATTTAACTTTACGTTAAAAAAATTTCTTAGGACCATACTTTCTATCTAAACAAACAATTATTCGGATAACTTTACTATTGATACAAAAAAATTTTAAATAATGTCAAACAAGAATAATATTTATATACAGAAATAATATATTGTTGATTCAAATAATTTTATATGCGGAGATAACTCTACTATCGATTTAAATTTTTTTTTTAAATAACATCAAAACAAAAATAATATTTATATACGAAAAAAAATAAAATTGTTGATTCAATTATTTTTCATACAACATAAAATTTTATTCTTATAAACGGAAACAACTTTAGTACTTATTTAAATATTGAATAATAAAAACTTTTCGATCATTTATTTCAAATATGTGAAAAAATTAAGGGAGCTTTAAAAAGATTGAGTATATATTTTAAAATTATAATATCTCTTATAAAATAATTGTCTTATTTTTAAAAAAAATTAAAAATGACTTATTTTAATTATATACGAAAAAAATACTATTGTTATAAACGGGAACAACTTTACTTTTGATTCAAATATTTTTATAAACGGGAACAACTTCACTTATTGATTAATTTTTTTTATAAATAGTGTCAAAACAAAATTATTATTTATATACGGGAAAAAATACATTGTTGATTAAAATGTTTTTATATAATGCAAAAAATATTATTGTTATAAATTGAAACAACTTTATTATTGATTAAAATATTTTTATAAATATTGTTAAAACAAAAATAATATTTTGATTTAAATATTTTTATAAACCAAAACAGCTTTACTATTGATTCAAATATATTTATAAATAATGTCAAAACAAAAAAAAAAATTATATATGGGAAAAAATATATTGTTGATTAAAATATTTTTATATACGGGAAAAAATATTATTGTTATAAACGACATCAAGTTTACTACTGATCAAAATATTGAATAATAGAAATTTATCGACCATTGTATTCTCTTTTATAATATAAATGTCTTATTTATTTAAAAAACTTTAAAAAATTAATGGCTAAATTACCTACTGGGTCCTTTAACTTATTTAATTGTAACACTTTGGTCCTTTATGTTTGTTTTGCTTCAATTAGGTCCTTTATGTTACATAACTGTTACAACGTTACCCTTTTAATCAACTTCCGTTAAAAAAAACGTGATGTGGCACAAACGTTGCCTATGTGGCGTTTAACAGTGCTGAGGTGTAATTATTTAATTTATTATTTATTTATTTTATTACCAGGTGAGAAAATTAATAGGTTAAATATAAAATCCTTAAATTAGAACCCTAATGTTCATCTCCTTCATCTCTCCATCTATGGCATCTCTCTGTAGCAGTGGTACAAATCGAAAAATTGAAAGCGGAAGTACATTTATTTCGAGATCATCTCCACTTGCAATCGAACCAACTTGTTCTTGTGGTGCCAAATCAGTGATAAGGAAGGTTAAGAAGCAAGGAAGAAATGTGGGGAAGCTATTTTGGGGATGTAGATATTTTCAGGTACGTGAGTTGTGAATAGTCTAGGTTTTTTATCTCATTTTTCTGTGTCTGGGTGAATAGTATGTTTAACTTCATCAATGATTTTGTTGACAGAGTGAAGATGATAATCTTGGTTGCAATTTTTTTGAGTGGTATGTAAACCAACAAAGTGATGAAGGCAAACCAGAGATACAAGACACATACAATTCAAAATGTTCCAAGTGTGGTGAAAAGGATGTACAAATCGACATGCTTAGAAAGGATGACAATTACAATAAGGAGATGTTGAAGAACATGTTGAAGATTTTGAAGATATTAGTTTATGGCATAATTTGTTTAGTTTTCACTTTAGTAGTCTTGGTGTGTATGTTGGTTAAGAAGTGGTGATGTTAGTAAGTATGTTGGTTAAGGAGTGGTGATGTTAGTAAGTATGTTGGTTAAGAAGTGGTGATGACAATTGAGAATATGTGTAAGTTGTTTTGCATCTCTGTTATTTGTGTTGCACTTGTATATCAGTCTTGTTACTGCAATATGTGTAATCAGTTTTGCATTTAATGTTATTTGTGTTACAACTAATACAACTTAAAGGACCAATTTGTTACAATTTAAAAAGTTATAGGACCTATTTGTTATAATTTAAAAAGAAATAGGACCTTTTTGTTACAAATTAATCATTGTTATAACACAACTCATAATAATGCACAACCACAACAGAATTATAACACAACACATAATAATGCAGAATCATAACAGATGTAAACATAATTATGTTCCAAAAGTAGGTCACCAAAACATTGTTATAACCTATCCCAAAATATTGTTATAAGATCCAAAAGATACCCAAAATACCTAGTTATAACAGATTTCCAAAATACATTTAGTTCCAAAATACAGACTACATATTTAGTTCCAACATTCTATTTGGCTTTTCTCTTAATAGGCAGTTTTGGTCTCTGACTTGGTGGTTACTGGATAGATGTTGGTCCCGGTCTGGCCTTTCTCATGGCAAGTAGCTGAGAAACTGTGATGGGGTGTCTTGCTTGAACTCTCTCTGAGGCTGCTGATCTCCTAGTTTGAATTCCTTGGGACTGTTGGGATTGGACTGTTGAAGATGAAGTGGTGGCACTTTGGGATTGCCTAGTCTGAACTCTTTTAGTTAGTTGGGATTGGACTGTTGGAACTGTAGTAGTGGCTGTTTGAGATTGCCTTATTTGAACTCTTTTTGTTGGCTGGGATTGGACTGTTGGAACTGTAGTAGTGACTGTTTGAGATGGAACATTGGCAGGTTGAGATGGAACATTGGCAGGTTGAGATTGTCTTGGTACAGATGAACATGTTGAGATTGTCTTTATTTACTTTCCTAATCTCCTTCATTTCCCTTTCCCATGCTTGGGGATATGTAGCCTTGGCAGCCCTCCACATTAATTCCTTCAACTGTTTTCCTAGAAACCTTTTTCCGAAATTGCAATACAAGTGTCTAACACAAAATCTTTGATCAACTCTAGGTAACAATTCCTCTATTGTAGGTAACAGCCCCTGATCAGTTTATAAACACACAATGTTACAATAATAAGGATCTACTTGTTGCAATTTAAAAACATTAAGGATTTATTGGTTACAACTTAAAACATTAAGGACCTACTAGTTACAATTTAAAAACATTAAGGACCTACTAATTACAATTTAAAAACATTAAAAACATATTAGTTACCTTCTGCTAGTCTGAAATGAAAGTAATGTTCTTGCACACTTCTGGTCTTCCCAAATCCTGAACTAGCAGATCAAAAAACCACGCCCAAGAGTCGTTGGTCTCTGCTTCAACTACAGCCACTGCAATGGGTAACATTTGATCATTGGGGTCTGTACCAACTGCAGCAAGAATCTGACCTCCATAATTGCCTTTGAGAAAACCGCCATCAATACCAATTATTGGTCTACAAAAACTAAAACTTTTCTTGCTGGCTTCAAGGCACATATATAATCTGTGGAAACTTAGAAGTAATGGCCTGCTCACATAATTTTTAGATTGTTCTTCAATTTCATGTGGTTGTTGTTCAGTTGCTTGGACATTCATCTTGATGGTGCTGTTTGGGTTAGACCTCAGAAGTTCATGTATGTAAACATCAGGATTGAGTCTAACTGTGGAGTATAGTTTCTTACCAAGCCACTTAGTATTAAACATCCTAACATTGTACTCTCTATTACAAGTATGGTTGTCATTAAGTGTTCTTAATTGCCAAGTATCCTCATTAGGCAATTTAGAACACAAAGTCACCCATTCACACCCATCCTTGCATCCCACTCTAACCCTAGTTTTGTCATTCTTCAAAAACATCAAATCCCTACCATTATGAACAGCATAACTTGCAATAGCTTCCTTGAACTCATCCTTTGTTGAAAACATGCTTCCCAATTCCCACTTATAGTCATTAAACTTCTTAGGCATGACAAATGGTGGGTGTTTTACCTTGCCATCCTCATTTGAATAATCACTAATCATGTCATCCTCACTTTCTAACTCTTCAGTCACATAGTCAGAATCAGACAACCCAAGACATACCTTCTTACCTTTACTCCTTCCTCTTATTTCAAAATCAAGCACATCTTCATCACTTGGTGTTTCATCCACAACAACTTCACTTCCTTTATCCACCTTCTTTTTCATAGGTCTACCCTCATTTTTTTGGGAACTGCCAGATGTCTCAGTTGGAACCTGTTTTTTCTTCTTTGGTCTTCCACCATTCCTTTTTCTTTTTTTAGGTGTGTCATCTGCTAGTAACTCATCAACAGGTTGATCATTTTGGCCAGCAATGACACCTCCTTCTCCTAACAGCACTGCATCGAAACCATTGTTTAAAATCTCATCATCTGAGTCATCAAACATGTGTCCTAATGCACTGTCATCACTATCATGTTGGGGCTCATTTACATTCTCATGTTGGGCTTCATTTACATCCTCATGTTGGGCTTCATTTACATCATCATGTTGGGCTTCATTTACATCCTCAGCTTGGGGCTGAAAGACATCCTCATGTTGGGCTTCATTAACAACTTCTTGTTGGGCCTCAGTAACATTCTCAGGACGGGGCTCGAAGACATCCTCAGATTGGGCCTCAGTAACATCATCATCTAGGGGCTCAGGTAGGGCAACTACTATATCAGGTTGAGAAATAGGATGAATAATGTATATGTCAACCTTACCCTTAGTCTTTGACCAATTCAGTGCTTCTATTGCACCATAGTCATTTTCTAGAGCCTTCAATGTTCCAGCAAAGTCGTACCAGATTTCATGAACACATGGATACTTCATCTCTTTAACAACACTTAAAATCTCAAAGTAACTCCATCTATCACCATCGCACTTCCAGTTTGACACTTTCCCCCCTTCATATTTGTCACCAACAAAATATTCCCCATGATGGAAATCAACGGAAAATACATCCATATCTATCCTAACCTATTAACATCAAACAAACCCAAAACTAAAATCAATCACATCTAACCTAAGAAGCACCTAAGACGAACACCAAACTAAAATCAATATAGACATAAAAAGCGTGCCTCAAATTCTTCACCTTCAAGACCGTATATGTCAATGGTGGCGCCTTCGTCTTCGTCCCTGAGCTGAGTTGAGTATTCTTCACCTTCAGAATGTGTTCACTTAAATCTGATTAGGGTTAATGGAGAAATTAGGGTTGGATAACATGATTTGTAATTCAACAATTACACCTAGTAATAAAATAAATAAATAATAAATTGAATAATTACACCTCAGTCCAACTGACTCTTCAGTCCAACCAACTCTGAAGCAGACATCTTGTATAGTTCCATCGACACTAGTGCATTACTAGGTACAAAAACTATGGCGAATTCGGCTTCTCACTCCGGTGAAAATTCAGAATTGTCCTCAAGAAACACATCAGGAACTCACACACCACATGCATATCACAAGCCGCCACATCGTCCTCCACTATCAGAGAAGCGAACATCACAAGCACTTAATCGTTCTCCCTCGACGACATCTCGACTTGAACAGTAGAATGAAACTCAAATCCATATGCTCTTCTGGTTCAAGAAAAAACATAGCCTCAATAACATCTACACTCTCACAATCAGCAATCCGCTAAACCAATCCTCCACACCAGAAGAATCTCAGAGAAGCACAAGTTTCTCCCCCACATGTTTCAATTTTATTTTGCTGGCAAGCATTTAGAAAAACATACGAGTACCGACAATGTTTCACACACATGTCGCATACTAGGAAACAAATAAAATCATAAAACCTGGTCGGACGAACCAACTTGCTCTGATACCACTATGTAACACCCTAATCACCAAACTCGACATTTAATAAAAAAATTCAAATAAAAATCCATAAATTAGAGTGTCACACATACTTCACCATAACATAAAACATCGAATACGAAGCTGTCATGTGAAAGTAAGCAGCAGAAATAAATAAGTTCGACATAAAAGTCTCAACAACCAAAAACTCCCACATAAATAAAGCATAACACAAATAGTGAATGACATCCCATCCCTAGTGCTACATATCATAGAAACTCCTTTAAGAACCAATGATAAAAGCTAAAGAGGCATCGACGCCCTCCTCTAACTCAAGCGGTTACTCCTGTACCTGATTGTCTGTACTTCCGAAGAGCACAAGCGCCACAACAACAAATAGGGGGTGAGAATACATCTAACAAATTTTAACGGTGAAATTCAGCAAAGCAGGATAGTAATAACGATTTATAAATCATCTCAATCACACTCAAACACAACCAAAATAAATAACAATGCAATGCAATGCTAATGCCATCAACTCCTTCTCAAATGCATGTGGACCCAAAATCACTGGGATCAAAGGTATTATACTGATATTTCCATGTCTCCGGTTCCTCTCTGAACTGCGTCCCTCTCTAGACGTGAGACCGCCATAGTTCTTCTCCGAACCAGGCCATCACTGGACCGAAGTCCTACCTATCTCCTGTGAGTGCTAAGTATTGCTAACTACAACAACAACCTGGTTTTGAATGATGTCAAACAAGGATCAGAGTAAAATAGTACACCGTAGCTCTTTTTTATATTGGACGGAATCAACCCACATTTAGATGCTCATTTGTCCCCTTAGCTTTAGGATGCATAAAAAGAATCTATAAACAAGTTTTACTGGTCTTAGGCATGTCATACACACCAAAAAATCATGTTTGTGTGTCAAAACAACAGCAATGGCTCACCTATACGTGATTAGGCCGACTTATGGAAGCCTCTACTTCATTATAGGTCGGCACGTCCATGTTTCAGGCTGGCTCCCACGCTTCAAGAATGAAGCCTGAAGATTCTTCCCGCATGTCGTATTTTAGGTCGCCTCACAGGCCGGCCTGAACACCTTCATATGTCAACCTATGACTTTCATAGGCCGACCCATGCACGTTAAGACTTGAAAAATTATTTTTGCATCTTATTTTTCTTGCATCCTTTTGCCCATTTTCTTCACATACCTATATATATAGCTATATATGCACCTTCTTCTAGGCAAGGTTTCCTAACGAATAAAACCCAAATGAAATCAGATTACAAATTTTCCCATCATCTTCAACTCTTCTTCTATGCATACACACAATTGAACTACACATAATCATTTTTCGATTGAGTGACCATCTAGATTAGGGTTGATAACGTCCACTTAGGTTTGGTGTAACCGAGAATATTAGGTTGGGGGTTTTGTGTGTTTCAAATAAGAAAACCAAGGTGGGGTTTTACTTCAAGATCAGTTTGATTTCAAGGTTTTGGATAAGATCACATCAACACATATTCGACCGAGTGAAAGCCTTGGGACAAGGTAGTTTCCTTGTAAGGGAGTAGCGCGAGACAGTGAATTGTGTTCGGGAATCTTGGGTTTCAACAAGTTGTGTGCTCGGGATAATCGAAGGATTGTAGCCGCATTGTTGGTTACTTTATCAAGCTTTGATAAATGGTTTGGAGGTGGAAGAATCAACACAAAACAATATGGTTTTTGTGGTTTGCATTCTTTATCTCTTGAACTCCATTTCAAATTGAGGGCAGGCGTACCCATAGCGAGGCCGATTAGGGATCTTCCTAAACAAATATTGGCCTCTCTCTCTCCCTCTCTCTCTCTCTCTCTCTCTCTCTCTCTTTTCATCTCTTTATCTATTTTATGGTTGATTACGTAATTTATCGAGTTCGTCGTTGTTTGATCAATTCAATTGGAAATTGTTTTTTACTAATTTTTTAAAGGTGTTGTTGTTGATATAATCATAATAACTTTGATTGTGATAGGTTTTAATATCAATAAAACAAACTATATTTTGAATTGTTATCGATTGAACATCAAGAGCCTATAGTCTAACATGTGGCATCAAGAGCTCTAGTTCATTTCGTGCTTGAGATACATTTATTATAAGAATGGCTACCGAACCTAAGGGTCCGTATAATAAAGCACCGGTTTTCACTGACGAAAATTATGGCTATTGGAAAACACTTATGCGTATTTATGTCAACTCCGTTGACAAAGGTATTTGGGATGCTATCCAAAATGGTCCAAATGAAATAACTATGACTAATGAAGATGGTGTCACAATACCTAAACTGGAAGCACAATGGGATGATAATGATAGGAAATTATGGTCACATGATTGGAAAGCGAAAAACATCCTCACTTAAGCCTTGGGAGTTGATGAGTTTTATCGAATTTCTCATTGTGAGACCGCCAAAGCTATGTGGGACGCATTAGAGATTGCCCATGAGGGTACTAATAATGTCAAACAAGCTAGGATCAACATATTTAATCAAGAGTTTGAGTTGTTCTGTATTGAGCATGGTGAAACCATTGCGGATATGCTAAAACAGTTCACTCATCTTATAAATTGATTAAATGCACTAGGTAATCTTGTTTCCAATAAACTCGCTACTAACAAAGTTTTGAGGTGTTTAAGTAGGGAATGACAACCAAAGGTCACCGCTATTAAATAAGCAAATGATCTTAAGTTGCTTGATCTTACAGCTTTGTTTGGTAAGTTGGAAGAGCATGAGCAAGAGCTTACTTGATTTGCAAAATATGAGAAGGAATACGAAAAGTGATCGAAGAATGAGAAAGGGAAAGAAAAAGAAGAAGGGATAAATTCCATTGTTATAAAGACTTCTAGCTCAAGGCCTTTTCAAGATGAGCAAAGGGATACTGAACCTAAAGATGACAATGAATCCGACGAAGAAGATATGAGATTGTTTATAAAGCAAGTAAATAAATACATGTTAAAACACGACGACAAATATCCCAACAAGTATCGTGATAAATAAAGAAGGTTATCAAGTTCCTAAAAAGAAGAAGATGAGAGCAAAAAGGGAAAACCACAGAGTACGTGTTACGACTGTGGTAAACCCAGTCATTTTAAGCCGGAGTGTCCAAAAATCAAGAATGAAAAAGGTCGTCACAAAACATCTAGAAAAGGTAGAAGAGCCTATGCCACTTGGGAAAGTGAAAGTGATTCATCAAGTGATGATAGCTCTACTTTAAGCGAGGAATCGACCAAGCTTTGATATATGGAAAATCAAGGAAAGAAAAAGGTTGTAAGTCACTTTAAACTTCAAGCCTCTCATGACTTAGATTTTTCTCTACTTCAAGAATCCTTTGAGAATCTACAAAGACAAGCCATAGATGATTTCAAGAGATTAGCTTCAAACAAGAGAATCATCTCTCATTTGGAAGCTAAGATTGCTAAAAATAAAAGACATGTGGAAGCACTAAGGAAATCTATGTTAAATATTCTAGAAGGACAAGATAAGGACCCTGGATCTTTGTGGAATTTTGGTTGTGAAACATGTCACATTTGGAAAATGGAGTCAAGGACTCTTAAAGCTAAACTTGTTAAGACTTTGCAACCCAAGGTTACTTTTGCTATAGATACTTCCAAGTATGACTTACCAGCTCACAATCCATATCGTAGGTATAGTTACGCTAAAAAAGAACCAAATAGCAAAAGGTTATATTCTCTAAACTTGTATTGTCACTACTGTTGCAAAAATGGACAAACTATTGCAAAGTGCAGAGTTATGAAACTCCATGTTTCTAATGATGTCTTTCAATGGATCCCTAAATGCAATAAAGGTTTTACTAATCCCCAATGACCCAATAAAGATTGAGTACATAGTACAAATTGTTAATCATGCAAGAAAAATGTCTTGACTCTATGGAGAAAGTATGAGATCTTGTTTGTAGAGTATCAAGGCACAACAAGGTAACATGTCCTTATTGTTTTGATATTGTGACTAACAAGGCGGATTTTGTTACCATCCAGGTTAACTCTTTGTATATTAATGGTAAAAGTTTGTGAATGATTACTATTAATGTTTTATCCGAGAAATTTATGGATAGGTGCTTCTCTTCATAATATAGGTATATCTCTACAAAACACTCTCAAAGAAACCGAAAAAGGAATTGATCAGCCTATAATGGTGAAACATGAGAAAGAAGATGATAACAATTGTGAAAAGGGGAAGGTTGAAAGTCCAGGTGCAGTGGACTAACTTCTTTTGACTTGGAAAACGTCCATTGATCATTAAATCAATAATTTACTTGGATACATTGTTAATCTCACCTTCAAATACTTGTACAAGAAGGAAAGTGGTAAGAACGTTGTGGTTTTGTTTGTTTCGTGGCACATATTGCATTCATTTCAACTTTCATTCGAAAGTTCATCGTGGAATGCTTGTGCATCCTAGGTCTTATGTACGGTGAGGTAATATCGTTTCAACCCTATTTCTCGTTATGTACGTAAGTGTTTCTTTTACCTGTTTATTTCATAAGAACATGAGATGAACTATGTGTGATGTTTGTGCTATGTGTTTTGAAATTCTGGTACCAGATATGTGATGTTACGTGTGATGTCACAACAACACACTCTGCAATGGATAATGTAAAACAACAGAAGAGAACACAAAGAATTGTTCACCCAGTTCAGTTAAACAACTTACTCTGGGGGCTACCAAGCCAGGAAGGAATTTCACTATCAGTAGAATTAATTTACAGACTCAACAACCCAGTTGACATCTCCTAAACTTAATCTCTACCAAATGAACATTCTACCTAAGAGACCACTTAGGTATGAGAACACTACTAACTTCCTAAAACACCTCAAAGATCACACTTTGAGAAACACCTTGATCCTGCTTACAAGCTTTGATCAAGGAACAACACTCTCTTGCTTCACAGCTCTGAGAGAGTACACTTTACAATTCACCAATTCAACCTAGAATGGTTTACAAAATACTCGTACAAAGACAATGATTGACACTCAGTCTATGCTTTCTCTCTTCTGTACTTTCTTCAAAGGTTTAATGCGCTTTATATAACAATTTGATTTTGTCTTGGACCTGCTACAATATCTGACCTGATTTGTTATTTAAAACTAAATCTTCAAAACAGATTTTATCTCCCAAAATCTTCTTAAATCTTCAGCCTTTAAACACTCCTATAAATCTGCATCAAATCTGTTTGCAACAGAAAATATCTCCTCCATGATACTCGCATCCAATAACTCTAACAGCTCTCCCAAATTCCAGCTAATACGCTAAACCCTAAAAACATCTCAAACCTGATGTTTTACTGATCTGCATATCTGATGTCATGACATCGCATGTGACATCAGACTACAAAACATCAATAACATTAACCAATGTTAAGACTCAATGTTAAGACATCACCCATGTGACATCAACATTGAACAACTTTGTTTTACCAAAATTGTAGCCAATCTAAGAGCTAACAATCTCCCCCTTTGGCTAATTTTGGCTAAAACAATCTCTGCAACATCAGAGACTTCAGCAGCGGATAAAATTTTTAACACAAACAGCTCCAAAACAATCTCCCATAAAGCATAACCAGCTGCACACTCCCCCTCAACACAGAATCATCCTACAGCTAGCTGCACACAGCTGCACAAACAAACTCCCCCTCAACTTCTGCAACACATCAGAAACATGACTCACAACCACACCTTGGCTTAGCTAACTCTCCCCCTTTTTAGCCATAATTGGACAAACACCTACTAACTACCAGTTAGTCCTAATCTAGCTCTCATTGTCAGTCTAAAGTCAGCATACAAGACAAGACAAATCATAGAACATAAAAAGTGCTTAAAGAGCCACAATATTCAAATTACATAATTCAGTGCAGAATCAAAACAGCAAAAGAGAAAGAAAAAAACTATTGTCTAGCAGAAACAACAAAAGAACTAATCTTTATCAGAGCTAGGGCCATCTTCACCATCATCTTCATCTTCCTCAGAATTGACATCTTCAGCATTGACATCATCATTATCATCTTGTTCCAAGGACTGGATCAGCTTCTCAATCTCATTCTTTCTAGTCATGCTGGTACTGATCACAACATCCAGATCCTTACAAGCAGCCTTCAATCCTGCAAGATAAAATACTTAACACTAAGTTAGCTAGTTGGCAGTTTTCCCTTTAAGGGCCACACTTTAACTTGACCAGCAGTTATTTCCTTGCAGACATCATTATCAGTGACTTCTAGCTCTGCAAACTCTTCTTCTTTTCTTCCTAGGAAATTGTTGATAACCTCAGGAGAGAATTCAATACATTTGCCTCTCACAAACACTTTCATGAAATCCACACTTCTTTTGTCAGAAATATTCATAGAAATATTGATCATAAATTCCTTAACCAGACTATCATAACACTTGGAGAACCTACAAACAGTCTTCATCAATCCAGCAACCTTTATCACCTCTATGACTTCTTTAATTTCCATAGCCTCTTTGCCAATCTCTCTTTCAAGAGCAAGTCTTCTTTGACAAACAAATTTCCACATGGAAGCACTGCTTGCATAATGGAATGAAATGTTGTCAATAGGAACATCAAGTATCTTGTCATCAATTCTCTTCAAGATTGACTTTCTCACAGGAGTGATGTCTTGAACATCATCCTTAACATCATACTCTGATTCAGATTCTTCCACAAGTTTCCTCTTCCTGGGATTCACATCAACTTTGCTCCATGTTTTTGTAGGACCAACAATAGAAGTCTTTTTCTTCTTTCCTTCAGCTGACTTCTTTGGAGAAGATTCCACATTCTTTCCTTTCCTTGTTTTCAGTCTCTTGGCAAGACTAGGAACAACATTTCCAATCACTTCATCATCAGACAGATCAACAACATTTACCACATCTTCATTCTTCTTTCCACCAGGGCTAGTTTCAACATTCCTTTCAAGCGATGTTCTGACATTTGTTTCAACGTCATCTTCCTCCTGAACACCTTCTTCTTCAACACCTACTTCAGCATCTTCAATGACAGACATAGCCAGTCTGTGAAGATTTGTAGCAGCACTTTGCATGTCCTCCTTTTCAGCAGGCATTTGCCTAAGGGGAATAGAAATGCCTTTTATAGATAAACCCTTATCCAAAATCTTGGTGGCAATCTGATTAAGACTGCGATCAACATCAAACCTCTCCTCAACAGCTTGAGAGGTGGAAGACCTAGATACAGATTTATCGCTAAAAAGTACACTAGTGGCTAGCCTCTTAGTTTCATTATCATTAAATTTAGTTCCAGCCCTTTTGGGTTAAAGTTTGGAAGGTCTTGACTTACCAGATTCAGGAACCATCATGGAGATGGGTTATAGTCATTCAAAGCTTCTTCTGCAGAGCCCTCTTTTGTAGAAACCCTAGCTTTATCTCACGATGAACTTTGTGAGGCAGATTTCTTAGATGCAGATGATATATGTTTTGACATTGTTCCTGTGAAGCACTTTAGATTCAGAGATGAATGGCAATTTCTGTTGAAGGAGAAGGAGATGAACAGATTAGGGATATGAAGTTTGATGAAGCGTGAGATGGCTATAATAGGAAATGATTGCCTAAAGTATGGAGCCTGATTTTGTGGGTCACTTAAACGCCAATCAATGATTGTCAAGATCACACCACAAGTTATTGACCCTAATTGACCTTTCAGCATGCTCAGACTTTCACACTTAATGTTACAGTCTGATGTCACAACATCAACCTGAACATCACCAGATGAGCTGACCTCTTGAGGTACCCATTGATAAAAATTATCTCTGGATCTGACTCATTTCATAACTACCTCATTTTCCTCATTAGTTATCAAACACTCATCTTTAGTGTAGCTGACCTTATATCCATCATCACAGGGCTGACTTATGCTAATCAAGTTAGCACTCAACCCTTTGACAAGAAGCACATTGTCAAGATCAGGTCCATCATAACACTTCACTTTTCCAACACCTTTTACCACCCCTTTCTCTCCATTTCCAAAAGTAACATTAATTGAGGAGCAAGAATTGACATCCACCAATTGGTTTTTGAATCCAGTCATGTGCTTTGAACATCCACTGTCAAAGTACCATCCATCCTTAGCAGAGTGTCTATCTGAAATGTGAGCCAATAGACATGTAACCTCAGCTTTAGGAACCCATTGTTTAACAACCTTGGGCCTGTTATCCTTCTGTCTAGGTTGAGGGACAGACTTGGGATAACCATGAAGCTTGAAGCAAGAAAATTGCATATGGTCAAATCTTCCACAATAGAAGCACCTTACTCTTTCTTCTCTGAAGTTGTTAAACTTCCTGCCCCCTTGATGATGAAACTGCTGTGGCTGCCATCTATAGTACTGGTGTTGTTTTCTTCCATAGTTTGTCTGTCTCCTGTAGTGAAGATTCTGTCTCTTAGGCTGTCTTCTATGATGATGTGGCTTCCTTCTTCCATAAAGATGAGGCACAACATTCTTATATTCAAAACCATACATATTCCCCTGATGTTGAGACATCTGATGAAACATGTTTTGTTTAAACCTAGAAGCCTGCATGCTCCTATGGTATTGAGGAGGCATAAACTGCCTAGCTCCATAAGTATGTACCTTCCCTTGATGAGGACCATGAGCATACCTTTTCCCAACATTTTGTGGCTGTTGGTGAGCAACCTGCTTGGGTTTAGGATTGTGTCTCTTTTTGTTATGGTGAGACATTGGTTGAGACATGCCCTTTTTGGTTCCTGAAGTACTAGCTTCAGCAGAAACCTTCTCCTCAGCAAAAAATCCTAATCCAGTCTTGTCTCCAGCTACCTTTTCTGCCTGAAGGATCTTATCAAGAGTATCAGATCCACTATTCAACATTCTCACAGATTTTGTCATTTGATCAAGTTGAGATTTAACCAATAAGACTTCATTTTCAAGATCAGCTCTAACAGTCTCAAGCTGAACAATTTGTTTCTTTTGTTTTTCAGTTTCTTGACAAACCTCTGCACTCTTCAGACATAACTCTTGATAGGAGGCTGCTAACTCCTCAAAAGTCAGTTCCTCATCACTTGATTCTCCATCAGAAACACAAGTTCCTGTCAATGCTCTGACATGCTTGGTTGACTCGTCTTCACTTTCACTGTCAGTCTCAAACCAGGAAATAGTCATGCCCTTCTTCTACTTCTTAAGGAATGTAGGACATTCTTTCTTGACATGTCCATAACCTTCACACTCAAAGCATTGAATCCCTTTGTCTTGAGCAGTCTTCTCTTCATCCTTCTCTTTTGACTTGCTGATGTCAGAGGAGATGTTCTTAACATTATGTTTGTAGTTCTTATTCATCCTCTTGAAAACCTTGTTAAACTGTCTTCCCAGCATAGCAATGGCCTGAGACAGCTCCTCCTGAGATTCAACACTATTCCCTTTCTTATCTTCTTGAGTATTGGATACCAAGGCTATACTCTTGGCCTTCTTTTCAGGTTCCTCCTCATTCAGCCCTAACTCAAAAGTTTGAAGTGATCCAATAAGCTCATCAACCCTCATTTTGCTGATATCTTGAGCTTCTTTAATTGCAGTCACCTTCATCTTATACCTCTTGGGAAGGGATCTAAGGATTTTCCTCACCAGCTTTTCTTCAGTCATCTTCTCTCCAAGAGCACTAGAGGCATTAGATAGCTCAAGAATACTCATATGAAAGTCATGAATAGTTTCATCTTCCTTCATCTTTAAACTTTCAAACTTTGATGTCAGAAGTTGAAGTCTTGACATCTTAACCTTTGAAGTTCCTTCATGAGTGGTCTTCAAGATGTCCCAAGCTTCCTTAGCTACTTCACAGGTATTGATCAACCTAAATATGTTCTTATCAACTCCATTGAAGATATCATTTAAAGCTTTGGAATTCCCAAGGGCAAGCTCATCTTCTTCCTTGGTCCATTCTTCTTCAGGTTTCAGTTTTGAGCTGCCTTCTTTTTCTTTCCCAGCATCATCTTTCTCAACAATAACAGGTGCTTTCCATTCTTTTATGATAGCCTTCCAAGCCCTGTTGTCCAAGGATTTCAAAAAGGTAATCATCCTTGGTTTCCAATAATCATAATTAGAGCCATCCAAAATAGGGGGTATATTCACAAATCCACCAACTTCCTTGTCCATCTTACCAGAAAGTATCAACCCTAGATCTCACCCAGATGCAGAGCAGGATGCCTGCTCTGATACCAATTGAGATTCTGGTACCAGATATGTGATGTTACGTGTGATGTCACAACAACACACTCTGCAATGGACAATGTAAAACAACAGAAGAGAACACAAAGAATTGTTCACCCAGTTCAGTTAAACAACTTACTCTGGGGGCTACCAAGCCAGGAAGGAATTTCACTATCAGTAGAATTAATTTACAGACTCAACAACCCAGTTGACATCTCCTAAACTTAATCTCTACCTAATGAACATTCTACCTAAGAGACCACTTAGGTATGAGAACACTACTCATTTCCTAAAACACCTCAAAGATCACACTTTGAGAAACACCTTGATCCTGTTTACAAGCTTTGATCAAGGAACAACACTCTCTTGCTTCACAGCTCTGAGAGAGTACACCTTACAATTCACCAATTCAACCTAGAATGGTTTACAAAATACTCGTACAAAGACAATGATTGTCACTCAGTCTATGCTCCCTCTCTTCTGTACTTTCTTCAAAGGTTTGATGCGCTTTATATAGCAATTTGATTTTGTCTTGGACCTGCTACAATATCTGACCTGATTTGTTATTTAAAACTGAATCTTCAAAACAGATTTTATCTCCCAAAATCTTCTTAAATCTTCAGCCTTTAAACACTCCTACAAATCTGCATCAAATCTGTTTGCAACAGAAAATATCTCCTCCAAGATACTCGCATCCAATAACTCTAACATCTCTCCCAAATTCCAGCTAATACGCTTAACCCTAAAAACATCTCAAACCTGATGTTTTACTGATCTGCATATCTGATGTCATGACATCGCATGTGACATCAGACTACAAAACATCAATAACATTAACCAATGTTAAGACTCAATGTTAAGACATCACCCATGTGACATCAACATTGAACAACTTTGTTTTAACAAAATTCTAGCCAATCCAAGAGCTAACATGTTTACTTCCAAAAATATCAAATGTGACTGTTGTATGTTGCATTTTACATGATTATAGTAACTAAATATAAATGCCATCATGATTCATTTTCATCTTGAACCAAGTCATGCCTACATATTTTTTTCGTTGTATCTGTCAAGCAAAGAATCCATAAAAATCGATCATGTGTCACCAAAAGTCAATTAAATAAAATCATAGTGAAATTTTGAAGTCTTTAGGTCGACACAATCTGGTACAGGTCGACCTATGTAAGTTAAGTTTTGAATTTGCCTGAAAAGCTTCAGTACATGCCGACCTATGTTATTTCAGGTCGGCTCATACCATTGCTAACTTCAGTATGTGCCGACCTATTGCATGGACAGGTCGACACATGCGATGTCGGTTGATTCTTTAGTGCTGTTTTAAGCATTTCTCATCATTTTCACTCTTGTTATTGCATGCACCAAGTTACCCACTATCCCAAATTCACTTAAAAAACCTCATACACACCAAGATCATTGCTTTTGGCTTCAATCTAACACCAAAAATCTGTCCTTAATCATTAAATCTAGTCCTTTCCTAAATAAATTCATCTTATTTTCTCCTCTTTTGTTCAAATATCCCAAACTTATCCATTATCATCTAAATTCCGAAATTTATCCCTTGTTTTGTATTTGTTGTTGAATATTGGTGTTAATTTGTTGTTATTCCTCTTATTTGAGTGTGTGGGTGTTGTTGTATCACTCATTCTCTCACAAGTTTCATTTAAACATTTTCACAAACACCTTGTGTGTAAGTTATTTCTCACAAATCCAATGGCCTATAAGTCAAAGAATGCTTCTAAAGGCAAAGACAAGGCCTCCTCATCCACTTCTGCCTCTGAGAATCCACTCTTTTTTATTTTAAAAACACATGAGAAGGATTTTGAGCTAAAGCTTGTATCTCGCCTAGTCATTATGCAATACATATGGAAGAAGAAGACGGTTGAAGGTATGACTCTACTCGAAGTTATAGCTCGTGATGAGCATCAAGACATAGACTATTTTCTTCAATTAGCTCAAGATTACAGCAAGGATCTCATTCACGTATTTTATTTCGGGCAACACAAACAAGAGGTGTAATTTTCAGATTCTCCATGGGTAACAAATTGTATCATTTCACCATTACGGTTAGTAATCCAGACATTGATGAAGAATTTAATGAAGAAATGACTAATGAAGTGGTTATCGGCTCGGACAAGCATAAATATTTCAATTGGAGTGTTCACTTAAATGAGATGCTTAAGACTCCTCGTGCTATAAACTGTTATGACCCTATTTCCACGGGTTAATTCAATATGTTGCCTCGAATTTTACTGTGGATTGTGTCTCATGTCTTGTGACCTAAGAATGGTGGTTTTTCAAAGGTTGACTTTGCTGAAATTCATCTTGTGTACGTCTTGCTGCACAAGGTCAAAATCAGCTGGCCACATTACTTTGTTCATCATATGTTTTCTGTCCGATCTTGCAACAAAGGTACTTCTTTATGCTATTCGTCCATGATTGAAACAATTTGAAAGCATTTTGATATTGGTGTGAAAAATCTCATCTACAAATCACCAAGTTCCTCTCAAGAATTCTCACAATGGACTCTCACAAACATGAGCTATTTGTGGGACATTGAGCATCGAGCATACTATTTTCGTAGGAATGGTAGGAAGATCTTTAACTTCGATGATCTAGACATGGTTGTTGATGAGGCTGAAGAAAATCAGATGGAGATTGAGCATCCTGATGAGATTCCTCATGGTGCTCTAGATGGTGATGCAACCATGCAGGATGCGGATCAGGGAGTTGGTCAAGTGGGTGGTTTTTATGCTGGTCCCAGCGATACTACTGCTATCATTACCATGCTACAAAATATGCACGTACGGCAAGATGAAATATACGTTGCACAGTCAGAGCAGTTCCGTCTAATGCGGGAGCACATGGCTACTCAAAATGCTGACTTCCACTCTTTTGTTGCCTATACAACAGAAAGTCTCGTGAATTTGCATAACACAATTGATGAGAATCACACTGCTGAGATGGAACAGTTGGATCACATTATTCATACCTAGGAAACAGATGGAGATATTATGATAGTTTTTATCGCGAGCTATGTGAGATTGGTACATTCAATGCAATACCAAGGCCGAGAGGACGCGGAAGGCATTGACTGGATTTTATGATGTGGTGTTGTTTTGTGTCTCTTGTTTTGTTTGTGTCTTTTGTGTCATCTGTCGCATGTCTTAATTATGGTTATTTGCTTGATGGTTAGAATAATGGTTTTAAGCATTTCCTTTATTGTACTAAATGTTGACTTCCGTATTTTTTATGGATATTGTTGTTGTTAATTTTTATGCTTGTGCTATCTACAGATATGTTGTATGTGAATGCATCTCTTTTTATTTGCAATTGTCTATGTGTAGTATTTGAAATATGCGAGCTGTGCATATACGTGATGCTTCTCACGAATTGTTAGTTTTCTTTCTTTTTTATGTTGTTAAGGGGGGGGGGAGGGAATATTAGATAATGAAAAGGATTATGTATGATATATGCATACACTTAGGGAGAGCTATCAAGAACAATGCATAAAGTTAGGGGGAGTTGTTCCGTGTACCAAGATAAGCGCAACAAGCTACAGCTACATCATATACATTTACCCTCATCAAAAAGGGGGAGTATATGAGTGTTAAGTATTGCTAACTACAACAACAACCTGGTTTTGAATGATGTCAAACAAGGAATAAGGTAGTATAGTACATCATAGCTCTCTTGTATATTGAACGATATCAACCCACATTTAGATGCTCATTTGTCCCCTTAGATTTAGGATGCATAAAAAGAGTCTATAAACAATTTTACTGGTCTTAGGCATGTCATACACATCAAAAAATCATGTTTGTGCGTCAAAACAACAACATAGGCCGACCTATGGAAGCCTTAGCTTCAGTATAGGCTGGCACATCCATGTTTCAGGTCAGCTCCCACGCTTCAAGAAAGAAGCCTATAGATTCTACCCACAGGTCGCATTTCAGGTCGCCTCATAGGCCGGCCTGAACATCTTCATAGGCTGACCTATGATTTTCATATGCCGACCTATGCAAGTTAGAACTTGAAAAATTCTTTTTGCATCTTATTTTTCTTGCATCCTTTTGCCCATTTTCTTCACATAACTATATATACTCATACATGCATCTTCTTCTAGGCAAGGTTTCCTAGCGAATACAACCTAAGCAAAACCAGTTTACAAAGTTGCCCATCATCTTTATCCCTTCTTCTATGCATATACAAATTTGAACTACACATAATTATTTTTCGATTGGGTGACCAACTAGATTAGGGTTGATAACATCCAATTAGGTTTGGTGTAACCGAGAATATTGGGTTGAGGGCTTTGTGTGTTTCAAATAAGAAAACCAAGGTGGGGTTTTCCTTCAAGATCGGGTTGATTTGAAGGTTTTGGACAAGATCACGTCAACACAGATTCGGCCGAGTAAAAGCCTTGGGACAAGGTGGTTTCTTGCAAGGGAGTAGCGTAAGACGGTGAATTATGTTCGACAATCTTGGATTTTAACAAGTTGCATGCTCGAGATAATCGGAAGATTGTAGCCGCATTGTTGGTCACTTTATCAAGCTTTGATAAAGGGTTTGGAGGTGGAAGAATCAACACAAAATAATAGGGTTTTTTGGGTTTACATTCTTCATCTCTTGTATAAACGATTTTCCAAAGAAAAGGTTAATAGCACTATCTCAATTTGATTTTGAATTGAGGGCAGACGTACCCATAGCGAGGCTGATTGGGGAACTTCCTAAACAAATCTTGGTCTCTCTCTCTTCATCTCTTTCTCTTTTATTGTTGATTACACAATTTATCGAGTTCATCGTTGTTTGATCAATTCAATTGGAAATTGTTTTCTACTAATTTTTTAAAGGTGGTGTTATTGATATAACTACAATCACTTTGATTGTGATAGGTTTTAACATCAACAAAATAAACTATATTTCCAATTGTTATCGATTGCACATCAAGTATTTGATAAATTGTGGCATTTTGTTTGTGTTTTGGTTCATTGGATATACGAGTTACGATTAACATTGCATTTAATTGATTTATAGCTTAATTGTTGTTGAACATTTACGTTCGTTATCACTCCATTTGGTTTGCGATACGTATATTGTTTTTCGATAGTAGGTTCGGTTAGATGATTCGATCTGAGTCATTTTTCGCTGCACCATATTTTGAAAACAAACTTTTGCCAAAGTTTTTGGTTGTAAAATTTATGATCTATTCACCCCCTTTAGATCGAGGTCTACCATCTAACATCTCTGAAATAAATGAATGCATGATTTTAAACAACATAAATATGCAACAGCATCAACATCACAAAATCACAAGATCACAAGTCTCAAAACATTCTCAAAAAATTTCCACGCTTGAACCTATAAGTTGTTGTTCGTATCGTAGTTAAAGGGGGGGGGGGGGGGGGGGGGGTGGTTGTTATCGTCTCCACATGGATTATTCTAATATGGGATGTTTGTCGTTCAATAATTTACCGTTTCAAGAAAAAGGGTTTTCAAAGTTTGTTTCATAATTGTCACGATTTTAGTAGCAAAGCTTTTAAATTCTAAAGTGTTTGATTAACAAAGTATATCAAAGGTAGTTTTCATCTACCCTAACTTATACGTATTCTCTTAATCTTACATGTGAAGTCGGATCCAATTAATATCATCGCATATTCTCTCAACATCGTCTATCTCTAGAGCGACGTCGTGAGAAATACCGTATTCATCGCTACACGATCTCTCCATATAACAACCAATATAGTAAGCTTTAAGTTCAATACAAAGAAAATATCAACCATAAACCGATCTCTCCAATCCATAAATTGATAGATGAATATTTTAGGTCAAGTTCCATAAAATCTATGTCTAGAGTTTTACAAAACAAGAATGGATCATTAAGAACAAAAATATTCATCATATATTAATCACCACTTGTTCACATACAAGGCCAATCAAAATAAATAGATAAAGCTAAGGTAGACTACCTATACCTTTGATATAAAGGAAATTAGCTACCCATAACCATGATACCTTGCTTTACAAGTAATGAGAGAAAACAAATGAGCATCCACGTCGAAAAATCGAACTCGGATGCGAATCCAGCTTCTATTTGAAAAATCTCACTCTTTGGTGAAGAAATGCAGAAAATATAGGTTTCTATGTGAAATTGGGGTTATGATCCCCAAAAAGTGTGAAAGTACTTATATAGTACAACTAAAATTTATCAAGTTCTCCCAGTGAACCCATTCTTCTCCTAGCGAACATGCTGAATCTTCTCGTTTTCTTTGGCTTCTTTGTCAGTTCACTTGTATCTTACTCTTTGATGTTTTATGCCTAATTTCTACACAATAACACACAAATCAAAGCAACCAAGGGTATTTGCACATAATTGAAGAATAACATAGAAACATGAAATAAATCCATTTTAAACATAACACAAGAGTTGAAAAATGACAATAAATATGGATCAAAATAAGACATGTTTGGCATCAACAGTTGCCAATCACAGGCCATACTATAATCCGTATCTGGATTACTATACTCAAGACGACAATCAAGGTCATCACTGTAATCCCTCTCTGGATTACTATACTCAGAAATATGTTTTTAAAACAATTTTAACTATTTCTCCTCGAAAAGATAAAGTTATGTTATCACCCTAAACTGCAACTCATCAAAATACTCATTGAACTCAAGATGTCTCAAAACCCATAATTCTCAAAATGCTCAAAAACTCATAATTTCTCAAAATTCTCAAAAACTCATATTTTTCAAAATTCTCAGGAACTCTTAATTCTCAAAATGTCTCAAATACTCATAATTCTCAAAATGTCTCAAAAACTTAAAAAGGTTAAAAAGTTCACGAGTGTTAACTCTACTAAGGTAATGGCAATCAATTTCCTCAATATACTCAAAAGTGACTCCAAGGTCATCAAAAGGACTCTAACACCATAAATTGCTCAATATTATCACCAAAAGACTGTCGAACTCAAAAATACCAAAAACACCCCAAAATTCAGAAAACGCCGAAAACACTTCATTATTTTATTCATAATAATAATAATAATAAATTATTATTATTATTATTATATTATAATTATGATTATTATACTATAATTATAATTATAATTATTATATTATAAGTATTATTATTATATTATTATTAAATAGAATTACATTAAAAATGTAACAACTGTTACTTTGCAATTCACATTGCTAATGACGTAACCAATTTCGGTAGTACGGTGGACAATTCTGTTGTATTTCCATCTTGCATTGCCATCAGAGTAGTACACGAACAATCAAAGTATTACATCGAAAACTCAAACAACGTTCTTGGTTGGGAGGCAAATGCTAGATGGAATCCTTGTAGTAAATAAGGTGTTGAATTTTGCAAGGAGGAGAAATGAGGATTGTTTGATCATGAAGGTAGATTTTGCGAAGGCTTACGATTGCCTATCGCGAGACTACTTGAGAAACATCTTAGGGAGGATGGGATTTGGTCCTAAATGGTTGCTTTGGATGAATGGTTTGGTTTTCAACAGTTCTATATTGATCATTGTTAATGGTAGTCCATCAGAGGATTTCACGGTTCGTAGAGGAATTCGTCAAGGTGACCCACTCTCTCCCTTTCTTTTTTTGATTGCTACTAAAGGCTTAACGAGACTGATGCGGAATACGGTTAATTTGTGGCAGTTTAATGGTGTCAAGGTGGGTGAGACGATTCACTTCGAGTTGCTGCAATTTGCAGACGATACAATGGTATTATGCGACAGAAAATGGGCAAATCTTTGGAGTTTGAAAGTTAATGTAACACCCCCTTTCTATACCCCCAAATAATCAAATAAATCATTTAGGCACGTATTGGAAATTTCATCAGAGTATAATTGTAAACACGGCATAAAAAGGCATGTCACATTATGCTTGAAATTAAAACATACAACACCTGCTCAACAAATGATATGCAACAGTGGGGTAACTTTCAAACAACAAAGGATCTCAGTCCTTATACCCACATCTCAATATTTAGAATAAAAGCGGAAACATCTAAAATATTGAATAACAACCACATATATACATCAACATATATATACATCATCCAGTATGAATCACAAGCAACATCATGTTTATATACACAAATTCATCAGCAAGATACATATGCAAATGTATCACAAAAAGATCAAAACGTCCTAGCTACCCGGTGCTACATATCAGAGCCAACCGACCAACAAGGAAAATGAAGACACGCTTCACAAAAAGACCGCCAGATACCTAATCTGCAATGCCTCATAGAGCATCATAAAACAGCAGAAGGGTGAGAAATATTATCATAATAACAATGCATATAATTATGTACTACAACATAAACATATAACACATATTCTCACCACAACTCATCATATATCACAATATAGATATATCATCAAGCATATTCATTATGCATACATTTACCATTATCATCATTCCACATGAACACACACATACTTGTTCATTCAACAATGCATCATTATAAGATACAGTTTAAATCATTTCCCATAAACATACATATATCAATGTTTATTCATCAATGCCCAAATACAAAGATGATCAATGCAACTCATAGAGACCGACTCTCGACTCTATGCAGATGCATGCGGTACCGACTCATCACCCGAGCTCAATTGAAGAACTCAATGGAAATATCCTCCCTGCCGGGCCTACGACATTTCCCCATCGCTCATACCATCATGGCATCCGATGTTTCTGGATTGTTCACGCAGACACAATCTGATTGCTCAAACCCCACAAGGGCACACAATCATTCTGAAAATTCCCACGGAATCAAGTGTAACTCATCGCAACGATTACACCCATTGACTACGCAATGTTCAGAGGATCCTCAAATGATCATTTGTGTAATCAATCACTCACACCCAACAGGGACGCGATATTACACCCGATTCTCCACGAATCGCGACACATGAATGCATGTCATGATGTTTCTCATACAAAATGACCACATACACTCATGCAATGCACACATATTTCACAATATAGTCATGCATTCATCACATATAATCCACATACATTCACATCAATTGTATAACAACATACACAATTATCCAAACAATTCAATTTACGGTTCACCGTAAAAGTCGGTTAAAAGTCGGCTAAAAATAATATTTTTCATCACCATCTAATAGAACATATTTTTAGCTTCAGTTTGATATAAAGAACAGCTCAATCGGATAAACGACGAAAAAGTTACGGACTTTTAAAGAAAACATTTTTCGGAAAACTAGCAGAGTGCAATCGATTGCACTCCTGATGCAATCGATTGCACAGTCCCAGACTTGCAATTTTTCACCCTTTACATATGTGCAATCGATTTGCATCCTGCTGCAATCGATTGCACCTGTTAAAAACCAGAAAAAGTAGCTGCTGCCCAAACACAAAACCCTCCGGAAACCCGACCGATTCAATTCTATGATACGAAACAAATACACAATAATCCTTACCAAATATATATCAACGTTTTAGGACCATAAAACGATAATTCTACGACGTTCGATTTTCACCCGAAAACTCAAACCCTCTAATATCCAAAATGTCGAAAGTTACGAAACTCAACCGATTTCAACCAAACAAGTTTCTATAATCACGGCCTAACATCATACGACTAATCTACACAATCTATTCCGAATTTCATCCGCGAAAACATCGGTTTCTATCGATTTCCTACAATTCGACCTAAACGGAAAAACAACGGAAACATAACGAAAACTAACCGAAACATAACCAAACTTCATGAAACTTTAAACAGCAGCTCACATACATATAACCAACCAACACATGTATTTATACGACTTTTCGACCGTAAAAACATCGATTTCTATCGATTTCGTCCAATACGGCATAAACGGAAACATATGGAAAACCAACCAAAACATCCACACAAAACACATACATAATCATACTCAAAGTTAGGATAACAATATTTCACACCCTTACCCGATTAAATCGTGTTTGAAAAGTCCGTTGAATCAATTTCTTTCTCTCCATGTTTTCTCCCTTTTTCTTCTTTTCTTTCTCTTTTCCTTCTTCTTCTCTTTTTCTCTCAAAATTCTGTTTTTCTCTCTTTCTCACCTCTAACTTTCTATTTTAATAAAAAAAATATCTATCCCAACAAAAAGACCAAAATACCCCTACACTCAAATATCTCGCAAACGCTCTCAAAACGCGATCAAACATAATCACGATGAAAAATAATATATTCTCAAATAAAAGTCAAGAATAAAATAATATAATAATAAAAATAATTAAATCGACTCGATTAATTAAATAAGACGAAACCGGGGCGTTACAACTCTCCCCCACTTAGACATTTTCGTCCTCGAAAATATACTGAGACGAACAACTCCGGACACGACTCTCGCATCCGACTAACAAACCAACATGCCAACAAAAGGCACACCACAAATAACACAACTGACAAACCACCGTGCTAACAGTAGATACAACAACGGCACGACAACGACGACAACAACAACGACAAGATGCAAAGCCCATACAATGCACTTGACGACCAACTCACAACTCAAGGAAAACCACGATACCAACACACAGGTTTACTCTAGAACCGAAACACAACAAGATCGTTACCATCACCACAGATAACACTCCCCTAATACACCACAAGAAATTAGCCACACACACTCGAACCATCACGATGGAAACGAGGCAACAACACAAACAAGAACACAAGTTCCACGACACAACATCGATTCCACAACCTCTACAAAACCAGAATACCAACATCCTTGTCACACAACCTTATTACAACAATGCTACGATTCCCAATCGAACATATAACCAAAACATCCATCTACATAGTAGCCCATGAATATTTAAACCTTTCACCTAACACTTCCATTCTGAAACGTCCAATGGTCTCATCATTCCTACATGTTCTCAATGTTCAACCTATGAACTCTTACAAGTCCCACACGTAAATACAAAATTTGCCACCTCCCGCTTCCGATGAGCACTCTGATTACTCGCAACCATCAAAACTATCAATTTCACGTCCAAAGTCTAACTCTTTCTCATATTCGCCAAAAATCACTGTTCACTTTAATATTACCAACCTCACACTCTCCTGTGTTATCTCATACACCATACACAAGTCTCGGAATTGCTCAAACAATTCTAACTCCCTGACCATCAAAACAGACATGCATAGAAACTTCCGACTTAACTTTTCAGGCACAACAACAGCTTTTCCCCGAAGGATAATCCAAGCCAAATTCATAACTCATCACGAACTCTAACCATCCTTGTTGTCTCATACTCTATTCCTTTAGACCAAACAAGTGCTCAATATCCTTGCGATTACCAAACACTTCGAACCTAGAACCATAAAGATAATACCTCCAACTATTCCAACACAATACCACCGCAACCAATTCCAAATCCATAATAATACATATCCTTTTATAAATCCTCAATTGTCGTAAAGCATAAGCCATGACTTTACCCTCTTGCATTACCACATTGACTAAACTCATCAAAGACACATCACAATACCCCACAACCGGTTTATTAGGATCACACAAAATCAAAGCTGAAACCGTAGACAACTTCTACTCCAGCTCACCAAAACTTACTCACAACGAACATCCAAACAAACGACTCACCCTTTGTAAGTCAACTGAGATACCAGAAGTACGAACTTAACAAAGTCTTCCATAACCTGTAATAACAACCAACTGAGCCCAAAAGTTTCTAATCTCCTTAACTAACTTCGGAGCCTCTCATGTAGAACTACATCTACTTCCGATGGATCCATTAACCATACTCTCATCTGAAATAACATTTCCAAGAAACTAACCCTTTTCAACCAAAATTCTCACTCGAATAACTTAGCATAAAACTTCGTCTCTTTTCAACACTTGTAATTCAAATCTCAAACACTTTACTCATTCTCCCTCTGAGTTTATAACAAATCCAAATATCCTCAATCGAAACCACTACGAACTTATCCAATTAAATATGGAAGATACGATTCCTCTACTCCATAAACATTAGAGACGCGTTACTAACACCAAATACCATCACTGTACGTTGCAATTCCCAACCAAAATCCAAAAGATATAAATCCTTAAAGCTTTTGCAAAACTTTTCACTGGGTAACTGGTTACTCACATACAAGCTTAACCGAGTAAATAACAACCTATTCCGAGGATAACAAACCTAACCAGTCACATTAAATCGATCAAAGCCTCAACTCACACAATTCACCACTCTTATCAAACATTCCAAACAATTGTAACTCACTCAAACTCAACCAAACCATTCTAGTCATCTGTTCATGAAAGTGGACACTTATTCTCAATCATTACCTTATTCAACTGTTAGTAATCCATACCCAATTTCTTCTCCTGACCGTCCAATTCCGCAATTCCAACATGTATCAACAACCAACCAAAAAGAATTCTCAAACACAATGTTTCATCCACCCGCAAGGGTTTCCTCACAATTTCCATTAATGCCTTAAAACTCCAAAGACTCCAAACCCACCAGAACTCTAAGTTTGCTGTCCATAGTCTCAATACCATTATACTTGTTATTCCATTCCATCATCCTTCCTTTTGTTACCAACAATACTGGAGCTCTCTAAGGCAACACCTTAATGTTCCATCCAAAAACACATCTGAAAACTATGCCCAACTGACGGCCCATCACTGCGACTTCCTGCCAATTCCCAGAACACTACCATCACAGACAAAACAAACATCTTATTCCCATCTACTAAGAGTTTCCTACTTACTTAGCAGATATAAACCTCAACTATTCACCTTCGTCCAATTAAGTTCAATCTCTACTCTCTGTGAAACAGTCCTTAAATAAAACCCAATCATTCTCTCTCAATGACTTCCCAACTGGACTAACATACCAAACCCTCTAATCCATTTCATCTTCCGATATTAGCATCTTCATCGACTCATCAAAACAATCTGTAATCATCTCCTTAAATTCCAAACAATTCATTTCACACACTATCAAAGCCGGAAAGACCCGCCTATTCCATCCAACATAATTTCCGTCTGCTATCAACAAGAGATTAAGGGTGATCAGTTCCTCAATTTGCCAATAGACAGTCGACAATCATGATGGGACATAAACCGTCTTTACCAAACTATAATAGCCTTTCTTGCATCCCATACACAAAACTACCTAAGGCACAAATCCTTAGTTGACATAAACCTTACCTCCGCATTTCTTACGGAATCGGGAACAACACTGTCCAAACAACACTTACAATCTTGCAATTCACAACACACTGAGCCAACGCTCTACACCTGAAGCAAAATGGAGAAGTACCAGCTTCTCCCCCACTTATCTCATTCTAACTCCTGAAAACAAAGGATTAGAAACCAGAAAGCACTGACAGTGTTTCACATACATATCACGTACTGAGGGGCAAACAACAACGACAGTATTCAACTGTCACACCAACAGACTCAACAACTGACTCAACCAGGCTCTGATACCACTTAATGTAACACCCCCTTTCTATACCCCCAAATAATCAAATAAATCATTTAGGCACGTATTGGAAATTTCATCAGAGTATAATTGTAAACACGGCATAAAAAGGCATGTCACATTATGCTTGAAATTAAAACATACAACACCTGCTCAACAAATGATATGCAACAGTGGGGTAACTTTCAAACAACAAAGGATCTCAGTCCTTATACCCACATCTCAATATTTAGAATAAAAGCATAAACATCTAAAATATTGAATAACAACCACATATATACATCAACATATATATACATCATCCAGTATGAATCACAAGCAACATCATGTTTATATACACAAATTCATCAGCAAGATACATATGCAAATGTATCACAAAAAGATCAAAACGTCCTAGCTACCCGGTGCTACATATCAGAGCCAACCGACCAACAAGGAAAATGAAGGCACGCTTCACAAAAAGACCGCCAGATACCTAATCTGCAATGCCTCATAGAGCATCATAAAACAGCAGAAGGGTGAGAAATATTATCATAATAACAATGCATATAATTATGTACTACAACATAAACATATAACACATATTCTCACCACAACTCATCATATATCACAATATAGATATATCATCAAGCATATTCATTATGCATACATTTACCATTATCATCATTCCACATGAACACACACATACTTGTTCATTCAACAATGCATCATTATAAGATACAGTTTATATCATTTCCCATAAACATACATATATCAATGTTTATTCATCAATGCCCAAATACAAAGATGATCAATGCAACTCATAGAGACCGACTCTCGACTCTATGCAGATGCATGCGGTACCGACTCATCACCCGAGCTCAATTGAAGAACTCAATGGAAATATCCTCCCTGCCGGGCCTACGATATTTCCCCATCGCTCATACCATCATGGCATCCGATGTTTCTGGATTGTTCACGCAGACACAATCCGATTGCTCAAACCCCACAAGGGCACACAATCATTCTGAAGATTCCCACAGAATCAAGTGTAACTCATCGCAACGATTACACCCATTGACTACGCAATGTTCAGAGGATCCTCAAATGATCATTTGTGTAATCAATCACTCACACCCAACAAGGACGCGATATTACACCCGATTCTCCACGAATCGCGACACATGAATACATGTCATGATGTTTCTCATACAAAATGACCACATACACTCATGCAATGCACACATATTTCACAATATAGTCATGCATTCATCACATATAATCCACATACATTCACATCAATTGTATAACAACATACATAATTATCCAAACAATTCAATTTATGGTTCACCGTAAAAGTCGGTTAAAAGTCGGCTAAAAATAATATTTTTCATCACCATCAAATAGAACATATTTTTAGCTTCAGTTTGATATAAAGAACAGCTCAATCGGATAAACGACGAAAAAGCTACGGACTTTTAAAGAAAACATTTTTCGGAAAACTAGCAGAGTGCAATCGATTGCACTCCTGATGCAATCGATTGCACAGTCCCAGACTTGCAATTTTTCGCCCTTTACATATGTGCAATCGATTTGCATCCTGCTGCAATCGATTGCACCTTAAAAACCAGAAAAAGTAGCTGCTGCCCAAACACAAAACCCTCCGGAAACCCGACCGATTCAATTCTATGATACGAAACAAATACACAGTAATCCTTACCAAATATATATCAACGTTTTAGGACCATAAAACGATAATTCTACGACGTTCGATTTTCACCCGAAAACTTAAACCCTCTAATATCCAAAATGTCGAAAGTTACGAAACTCAACCGATTTCAACCAAACAAGTTTCTATAATCACGGCCTAACATCATACGACTAATCTACACAATTTATTCTGAATTTCATCCGCGAAAACATCGGTTTCTATTGATTTCCTACAATTCTACCTAAACGGAAAAACAACGGAAACATAACGAAAACTAACCGAAACATAACCAAACTTCATGAAACTTTAAACAGCAGCTCACATACATATAACCAACCAACACATGTATTTATACGACTTTTCGACCGTAAAAACATCGATTTCTATCGATTTCGTCCAATACGGCATAAACGGAAACATATGGAAAACCAACCAAAACATCCACACAAAACACATACATAATCATACTCAAAGTTAGGATAACAATATTTCACACCCTTACCCGATTAAATCGTGTTTGAAAAGTCGGTTGAATCAATTTCTTTCTCTCCATGTTTTCTCCCTTTTTCTTCTTTTCTTTCTCTTTTCCTTCTTCTTCTCTTTTTCTCTCAAAATTCTGTTTTTCTCTCTTTCTCACCTCTAACTTTCTATTTTAATAAAACAAATATCTATCCCAACAAAAAGACCAAAATACCCCTACACTAAAATATCTCGCAAACGCTCTCAAAACGCGATCAAACATAATCACGATGAAAAATAATATATTCTCAAATAAAAGTCAAGAATAAAATAATATAATAATAAAAATAATTAAATCGACTCGATTAATTAAATAAGACGAAACCGGGGCGTTACAACTCTCCCCCACTTAGACATTTTCGTCCTCGAAAATATACTGAGACGAACAACTTCGGACACGACTCTCGCATCCGACTAACAAACCAACATGCCAACAAAAGGCACACCACAAATAACACAATTGACAAACCACCGTGCTAACAGTAGATACAACAACGGCACGACAACGACGACAACAACAACGACAAGATGCAAAGCCCATACAATGCACTTGACGACCAACTCACAACTCAAGGAAAACCACGATACCAACACACAGGTTTACTCTAGAACCGAAACACAACAAGATCGTTACCATCACCACAGATAACATTCCCCTAATTCACCACAAGAAATTAGCCACACACACTCGAACCATCACGATGGAAACGAGGCAACAACACAAACAAGAACACAAGTTCCACGACACAACATCGATTCCACAATCTCTACAAAGCCAGAATACCAACATCCTTGTCACACAACCTTATTACAACAATGCTACGATTCCCAATCGAACATATAACCAAAACATCCATCTACATAGTAGCCCATGCATAATATTTAAACATTTCACCTAACACTTCCATTCTGAAACGTCCAATGGTCTCATCATTCCTACATGTTCTCAATGTTCAACCTATGAACTCTTACAAGTCCCACACGTAAATACAAAATTTGCCACCTCCCGCTTCCGCTGAGCACTCTGATTACTCGCAACCATCAAAACTATCAATTTCACGTCCAAAGTCTAACTCTTTCTCATATTCGCCAAAAATCACTGTTCACTTTAATATTACCAACCTCACACTCTCCTGTGTTATCTCATACACCATACACAAGTCTCAGAATTGCTCAAACAATTCTAACTCCCTGACCATCAAAACAGACATGCATAGAAACTTCCGACTTAACTTTTCAGGCACAACAACAGCTTTTCCCCGAAGGATAATCCAAGCCAAATTCATAACTCATCACGAACTCTAACCATCCTTGTTGTCTCATACTCTACTCCTTTAGACCAAACAAGTGCTCAATATCCTTGCGATTACCAAACACTTCGAACCTAGAACCATAAAGATAATACCTCCAACTATTCCAACACAATACCACCGCAACCAATTCCAAATCCATAATAATACAGATCCTTTTATAAATCCTCAATTGTCGTAAAGCATAAGCCGCGACTTTACCCTCTTGCATTACCACATTGACTAAACTCATCAAAGACACATCACAATACCCCACAACCGGTTTATTAGGATCACACAAAATCAAAGCTGAAACCGTAGACAACTTCTACTCCAGCTCACCAAAACTTACTCACAACGAACATCCAAACAAACGACTCACCCTTTGTAAGTCAACTGAGATACCAGAAGTACGAACTTAACAAAGTCTTCCATAACCTGTAATAACAACCAACTGAGCCCAAAAGTTTCTAATCTCCTTAACTAACTTCGGAGCCTCTCATGTAGAACTACATCTACTTCCGATGGATCCATTAACCATACTCTCATCTGAAATAACATTTCCAAGAAACTAACCCTTTTCAACCAAAATTCTCACTCGAATAACTTAGCATAAAACTTCGTCTCTTTTCAACACTTGTAATTCAAATCTCAAACACTTTACTCATTCTTCCTCTGAGTTTATAACAAATCCAAATATCCTCAATCGAAACCACTACGAACTTATCCAATTAAATATGGAAGATACGATTCCTCTACTCCATAAACATTAGAGACGCGTTACTAACACCAAATACCATCACTGTACGTTGCAATTCCCAACCAAAATCCAAAAGATATAAATCCTTAAAGCTTTTGCAAAACTTTTCACTGGGTAACTGGTTACTCACATACAAGCTTAACCGAGTAAATAACAACCTATTCCGAGGATAACAAACCTAACCAGTCACATTAAATCGATCAAAGCCTCAACTCACACAATTCACCACTCTTATCAAACATTCCAAACAATTGTAACTCACTCAAACTCAACCAAACCATTCTAGTCATCTGTTCATGAAAGTGGACACTTATTCTCAATCATTACCTTATTCAACTGTTAGTAATCCATACCCAATTTCTTCTCCTGACCGTCCAATTCCGCAATTCCAACATGTATCAACAACCAACCAAAAAGAATTCTCAAACACAATGTTTCATCCACCCACAAGGGTTTCCTCACAATTTCCATTAATGCCTTAAAACTCCAAAGACTCCAAACCCACCAGAACTCTAAGTTTGCTGTCCATAGTCTCAATACCATTATACTTGTTATTCCATTCCATCATCCTTCCTTTTGTTACCAACAATACTGGAGCTCTCTAAGGCAACACCTTAATGTTCCATCCAAAAACACATCTGAAAACTATGCCCAACTGACGGCCCATCACTGCGACTTCCTGCCAATTCCCAGAACACTACCATCACAGACAAAACAAACATCTTATTCCCATCTACTAAGAGTTTCCTACTTACTTAGCAGATATAAACCTCAACTATTCACCTTCGTCCAATTAAGTTCAATCTCTACTCTCTGTGAAACAGTCCTTAAATAAAACCCAATCATTCTCTCTCAATGACTTCCCAACTGGACTAACATACCAAACCCTCTAATCCATTTCATCTTCCGATATTAGCATCTTCATCGACTCATCAAAACAATCTGTAATCATCTCCTTAAATTCCAAACAATTCATTTCACACACTATCAAAGCCGGAAAGACCCGCCTATTCCATCCAACATAATTTCCGTCTGCTATCAACAAGAGATTAAGGGTGATCAGTTCCTCAATTTGCCAATAGACAGTCGACAATCATGATGGGACATAAACCGTCTTTACCAAACTATAATAGCCTTTCTTGCATCCCATACACAAAACTACCTAAGGCACAAATCCTTAGTTGACATAAACCTTACCTCCGCATTTCTTACGGAATCGGGAACAACACTGTCCAAACAACACTTACAATCTTGCAATTCACAACACACTGAGCCAACGCTCTACACCTGAAGCAAAATGGAGAAGTACCAGCTTCTCCCCCACTTATCTCATTCTAACTCCTGAAAACAAAGGATTAGAAACCAGAAAGCACTGACAGTGTTTCACATACATATCACGTACTGAGGGGAAAACAACAACGACAATATTCAACTGTCACACCAACAGACTCAACAACTGACTCAACCAGGCTCTGATACCACTTAATGTAACACCCCCTTTCTATACCCCCAAATAATCAAATAAATCATTTAGGCACGTATTGGAAATTTCATCAGAGTATAATTGTAAACACGGCATAAAAAGGCATGTCACATTATGCTTGAAATTAAAACATACAACACCTGCTCAACAAATGATATGCAACAGTGGGGTAACTTTCAAACAACAAAGGATCTCAGTCCTTATACCCACATCTCAATATTTAGAATAAAAGCATAAACATCTAAAATATTGAATAACAACCACATATATACATCAACATATATATACATCATCCAGTATGAATCACAAGCAACATCATGTTTATATACACAAATTCATCAGCAAGATACATATGCAAATGTATCACAAAAAGATCAAAACGTCCTAGCTACCCGGTGCTACATATCAGAGCCAACCGACCAACAAGGAAAATGAAGGCACGCTTCACAAAAAGACCGCCAGATACCTAATCTGCAATGCCTCATAGAGCATCATAAAACAGCAGAAGGGTGAGAAATATTATCATAATAACAATGCATATAATTATGTACTACAACATAAACATATAACACATATTCTCACCACAACTCATCATATATCACAATATAGATATATCATCAAGCATATTCATTATGCATACATTTACCATTATCATCATTCCACATGAACACACACATACTTGTTCATTCAACAATGCATCATTATAAGATACAGTTTATATCATTTCCCATAAACATACATATATCAATGTTTATTCATCAATGCCCAAATACAAAGATGATCAATGCAACTCATAGAGACCGACTCTCGACTCTATGCAGATGCATGCGGTACCGACTCATCACCCGAGCTCAATTGAAGAACTCAATGGAAATATCCTCCCTGCCGGGCCTACGATATTTCCCCATCGCTCATACCATCATGGCATCCGATGTTTCTGGATTGTTCACGCAGACACAATCCGATTGCTCAAACCCCACAAGGGCACACAATCATTCTGAAGATTCCCACGGAATCAAGTGTAACTCATCGCAACGATTACACCCATTGACTACGCAATGTTCAGAGGATCCTCAAATGATCATTTGTGTAATCAATCACTCACACCCAACAAGGACGCGATATTACACCCGATTCTCCACGAATCGCGACACATGAATACATGTCATGATGTTTCTCATACAAAATGACCACATACACTCATGCAATGCACACATATTTCACAATATAGTCATGCATTCATCACATATAATCCACATACATTCACATCAATTGTATAACAACATACATAATTATCCAAACAATTCAATTTACGGTTCACCGTAAAAGTCGGTTAAAAGTCGGCTAAAAATAATATTTTTCATCACCATCAAATAGAACATATTTTTAGCTTCAGTTTGATATAAAGAACAGCTCAATCGGATAAACGACGAAAAAGTTACGGACTTTTAAAGAAAACATTTTTCGGAAAACTAGCAGAGTGCAATCGATTGCACTCCTGATGCAATCGATTGCACAGTCCCAGACTTGCAATTTTTCGCCCTTTACATATGTGCAATCGATTTGCATCCTGCTGCAATCGATTGCACCTGTTAAAAACCAGAAAAAGTAGCTGCTGCCCAAACACAAAACCCTCCGGAAACCCGACCGATTCAATTCTATGATACGAACAGTAATCCTTACCAAATATATATCAACGTTTTAGGACCATAAAACGATAATTCTACGACGTTCGATTTTCACCCGAAAACTTAAACCCTCTAATATCCAAAATGTCGAAAGTTACGAAACTCAACCGATTTCAACCAAACAAGTTTCTATAATCACGGCCTAACATCATACGACTAATCTACACAATTTATTCCGAATTTCATCCGCGAAAACATCGGTTTCTATCGATTTCCTACAATTCGACCTAAACGGAAAAACAACGGAAACATAACGAAAACTAACCGAAACATAACCAAACTTCATGAAACTTTAAACAGCAGCTCACATACATATTACTAACCAACACATGTATTTATACGACTTTTCGACCGTAAAAACATCGATTTCTATCGATTTCGTCCAATACGGCATAAACGGAAACATATGGAAAACCAACCAAAACATCCACACAAAACACATACATAATCATACTCAAAGTTAGGATAACAATATTTCACACCCTTACCCGATTAAATCGTGTTTGAAAAGTCGGTTGAATCAATTTCTTTCTCTCCATGTTTTCTCCCTTTTTCTTCTTTTCTTTCTCTTTTCCTTCTTCTTCTCTTTTTCTCTCAAAATTCTGTTTTTCTCTCTTTCTCACCTCTAACTTTCTATTTTAATAAAACAAATATCTATCCCAACAAAAAGACCAAAATACCCCTACACTCAAATATCTCGCAAACGCTCTCAAAACGCGATCAAACATAATCACGATGAAAAATAATATATTCTCAAATAAAAGTCAAGAATAAAATAATATAATAATAAAAATAATTAAATCGACTCGATTAATTAAATAAGACGAAACCGGGGCGTTACAACTCTCCCCCACTTAGACATTTTCGTCCTCGAAAATATACTGAGACGAACAACTCCGGACATGACTCCCGCATCCGACTAACAAACCAACATGCCAACAAAAGGCACACCACAAATAACACAACTGACAAACCACCGTGCTAATAGCAGATACAACAACGGCACGACAACGACGACAACAACAACGACAAGATGCAAAGCCCATATAATGCACTTGACGACCAACTCACAACTCAAGGAAAACCACGATACCAACACACAGGTTTACTCTAGAACCGAAACACAACAAGATCGTTACCATCACCACAGATAACACTCCCCTAATTCACCACAAGAAATTAGCCACACACACTCGAACCATCACGATGGAAACGAGGCAACAACACAAACAAGAACACAAGTTCCACGACACAACATCGATTCCACAACCTCTACAAAACCAGAATACCAACATCCTTGTCACACAACCTTATTACAACAATGCTACGATTCCCAATCGAACATATAACCAAAACATCCATCTACATAGTAGCCCATGAATAATATTTAAACCTTTCACCTAACACTTCCATTCTGAAACGTCCAATGGTCTCATCATTCCTACATGTTCTCAATGTTCAACCTATGAACTCTTACAAGTCCCACACGTAAATACAAAATTTGCCACCTCCCGCTTCCGATGAGCACTCTGATTACTCGCAACCATCAAAACTATCAATTTCACGTCCAAAGTCTAACTCTTTCTCATATTCGCCAAAAATCATTGTTCACTTTAATATTACCAACCTCACACTCTCCTGTGTTATCTCTTACACCATACACAAGTCTCAGAATTGCTCAAACAATTCTAACTCCCTGACCATCAAAACAGACATGCATAGAAACTTCCGACTTAACTTTTCAGGCACAACAACAGCTTTTCCCCGAAGGATAATCCAAGCCAAATTCATAACTCATCACGAACTCTAACCATCCTTGTTGTCGCATACTCTACTCCTTTAGACCAAACAAGTGCTCAATATCCTTGCGGTTACCAAACACTTCGAACCTAGAACCATAAAGATAATACCTCCAACTATTCCAACACAATACCACCGCAACCAATTCCAAATCCATAATAATACAGATCCTTTTATAAATCCTCAATTGTCGTAAAGCATAAGCCGCGACTTTACCCTCTTGCATTACCACATTGACTAAACTCATCAAAGACACATCACAATACCCCACAACCGGTTTATTAGGATCACACAAAATCAAAGCTGAAACCGTAGACAACTTCTACTCCAGCTCACCAAAACTCACTCACAACGAACATCCAAACAAACGACTCACCCTTTGTAAGTCAACTGAGATACCAGAAGTACGAACTTAACAAAGTCTTCCATAACCTGTAATAACAACCAACTGAGCCCAAAAGTTTCTAATCTCCTTAACTAACTTCGGAGCCTCTCATGTAGAACTACATCTACTTCCGATGGATCCATTAACCATACTCTCATCTGAAATAACATTTCCAAGAAACTAACCCTTTTCAACCAAAATTCTCACTCGAATAACTTAGCATAAAACTTCGTCTCTTTTCAACACTTGTAATTCAAATCTCAAACACTTTACTCATTCTTCCTCTGAGTTTATAACAAATCCAAATATCCTCAATCGAAACCACTACGAACTTATCCAATTAAATATGGAAGATACGATTCCTCTACTCCATAAACATTAGAGACGCGTTACTAACACCAAATACCATCACTGTACGTTGCAATTCCCAACCAAAATCCAAAAGATATAAATCCTTAAAGCTTTTGCAAAACTTTTCACTGGGTAACTGGTTACTCACATACAAGCTTAACCGAGTAAATAACAACCTATTCCGAGGATAACAAACCTAACCATCCACATTAAATCGATCAAAGCCTCAACTCACACAATTCACCACTCTTATCAAACATTCCAAACAATTGTAACTCACTCAAACTCAACCAAACCATTCTAGTCATCTGTTCATGAAAGTGGACACTTATTCTCAATCATTACCTTATTCAACTGTTAGTAATCCATACCCAATTTCTTCTCCTGACCATCCAATTCCGCAATTCCAACATGTATCAACAACCAACCAAAAAGAATTCTCAAACACAATGTTTCATCCACCCACAAGGGTTTCCTCACAATTTCCATTAATGCCTTAAAACTCCAAAGACTCCAAACCCACCAGAACTCTAAGTTTACTGTCCATAGTCTCAATACCATTATACTTGTTATTCCATTCCATCATCCTTCCTTTTGTTACCAATAATACTGGAGCTCTCTAAGGCAACACCTTAATGTTCCATCCAAAAACACATCTGAAAACTATGCCCAACTGACGGCCCATCACTGCGACTTCCTGCCAATTCCCAGAACACTACCATCACAGACAAAACAAACATCTTATTCCCATCTACTAAGAGTTTCCTACTTACTTAGCAGATATAAACCTCAACTATTCACCTTCGTCCAATTAAGTTCAATCTCTACTCTCTGTGAAACAGTCCTTAAATAAAACCCAATCATTCTCTCTCAATGACTTCCCAACTGGACTAACATACCAAACCCTCTAATCCATTTCATCTTCCGATATTAGCATCTTCATCGACTCATCAAAACAATCTGTAATCATCTCCTTAAATTCCAAACAATTCATTTCACACACTATCAAAGCCGGAAAGGCCCGCCTATTCCATCCAACATAATTTCCGTCTGCTATCAACAAGAGATTAAGGGTGATCAGTTCCTCAATTTGCCAATAGACAGTCGACAATCATGATGGGACATAAACCGTCTTTACCAAACTATAATAGCCTTTCTTGCATCCCATACACAAAACTACCTAAGGCACAAATCCTTAGTTGACATAAACCTTACCTCCGCATTTCTTACGGAATCGGGAACAACACTGTCCAAACAACACTTACAATCTTGCAATTCACAACACACTGAGCCAACGCTCTACACCTGAAGCAACATGGAGAAGTACCAGCTTCTCCCCCACTTATCTCATTCTAACTCCTGAAAACAAAGGATTAGAAACCAGAAAACACTGACAGTGTTTCACATACATATCACGTACTGAGGGGCAAACAACAACGACAGTATTCAACTGTCACACCAACAGACTCAACAACTGGCTCAACCAGGCTCTGATACCACTTAATGTAACACCCCCTTTCTATACCCCCAAATAATCAAATAAATCATTTAGGCACGTATTGGAAATTTCATCAGAGTATAATTGTAAACACGGCATAAAAAGGCATGTCACATTATGCTTGAAATTAAAACATACAACACCTGCTCAACAAATGATATGCAACAGTGGGGTAACTTTCAAACAACAAAGGATCTCAGTCCTTATACCCACATCTCAATATTTAGAATAAAAGCATAAACATCTAAAATATTGAATAACAACCACATATATACATCAACATATATATACATCATCCAGTATGAATCACAAGCAACATCATGTTTATATACACAAATTCATCAGCAAGATACATATGCAAATGTATCACAAAAAGATCAAAATGTCCTAGCTATCCGGTGCTACATATCAGAGCCAACCGACCAACAAGGAAAATGAAGACACGCTTCACAAAAAGACCGCCAGATACCTAATCTGCAATGCCTCATAGAGCATCATAAAACAGCAGAAGGGTGAGAAATATTATCATAATAACAATGCATATAATTATGTACTACAACATAAACATATAACACATATTCTCACCACAACTCATCATATATCACAATATAGATATATCATCAAGCATATTCATTATGCATACATTCACCATTATCATCATTCCACATGAACACACACATACTTGTTCATTCAACAATGCATCATTATAAGATACAGTTTATATCATTTCCCATAAACATACATATATCAATGTTTATTCATCAATGCCCAAATACAAAGATGATCAATGCAACTCATAGAGACCGACTCTCGACTCTATGCAGATGCATGCGGTACCGACTCATCACCCGAGCTCAATTGAAGAACTCAATGGAAATATCCTCCCTGCCGGGCCTACGATATTTCCCCATCGCACATACCATCATGGCATCCGATGTTTCTGGATTGTTCACGCAGACACAATCTGATTGCTCAAACCCCACAAGGGCACACAATCATTCTGAAGATTCCCACGGAATCAAGTGTAACTCATGACAACGATTACACCCATTGACTACGCAATGTTCAGAGGATCCTCAAATGATCATTTGTGTAATCAATCACTCACACCCAACAAGGACGCGATATTACACCCGATTCTCCACGAATCGCGACACATGAATACATGTCATGATGTTTCTCATACAAAATGACCAGATACACTCATGCAATGCACACATATTTCACAATATAGTCATGCATTCATCACATATAATCCACATACATTCACATCAATTGTATAACAACATACATAATTATCCAAACAATTCAATTTACGGTTCACCGTAAAAGTCGGTTAAAAGTCGGCTAAAAATAATATTTTTCATCACCATCAAATAGAACATATTTTTAGCTTCAGTTTGATATAAAGAACAGCTCAATCGGATAAACGACGAAAAAGTTACGGACTTTTAAAGAAAACATTTTTCGGAAAACTAGCAGAGTGCAATCGATTGCACTCCTGATGCAATCGATTGCACAGTCCCAGACTTGCAATTTTTTGCCCTTTACATATGTGCAATCAATTTGCATCCTGCTGCAATCGATTGCACCTGTTAAAAACCAGAAAAAGTAGCTGCTGCCCAAACACAAAACCCTCCGGAAACCCGACCGATTCAATTCTATGATACGAAACAAATACACAGTAATCCTTACCAAATATATATCAACGTTTTAGGACCATAAAACGATAATTCTACGACGTTCGATTTTAACCCGAAAACTCAAACCCTCTAATATCCAAAATGTCGAAAGTTACGAAACTCAACCGATTTCAACCAAACAAGTTTCTATAATCACGGCCTAACATCATACGACTAATCTACACAATCTATTCCAAATTTCATCCGCGAAAACATCGGTTTCTATCGATTTCCTACAATTCGACCTAAACGGAAAAACAACGGAAACATAACGAAAACTAACCGAAACATAACCAAACTTCATGAAACTTTAAACAGCAACTCACATACATATAACCAACCAACACATGTATTTATACGACTTTTCGACCGTAAAAACATCGATTTCTATCGATTTCGTCCAATACGGCATAAACGGAAACATATGGAAAACCAACCAAAACATCCACACAAAACACATACATAATCATACTCAAAGTTAGGATAACAATATTTCACACCCTTACCCGATTAAACCGTGTTTGAAAAGTCGGTTGAATCAATTTCTTTCTCTCCATGTTTTCTCCCTTTTTCTTCTTTTCTTTCTCTTTTCCTTCTTCTTCTCTTTTTCTCTCAAAATTCTGTTTTTCTCTCTTTCTCACCTCTAACTTTCTATTTTAATAAAACAAATATCTATCCCAACAAAAAGACCAAAATACCCCTACACTCAAATATCTCGCAAACGCTCTCAAAACGCGATAAAACATAATCACGATGAAAAATAATATATTCTCAAATAAAAGTCAAGAATAAAATAATATAATAATAAGAATAATTAAATCGACTCGATTAATTAAATAAGACGAAACCGGGGCGTTACAACTCTCCCCCACTTAGACATTTTCGTCCTCGAAAATATACTGAGACGAACAACTCCGGACACGACTCTCGCATCCGACTAACAAACCAACATGCCAACAAAAGGCACACCACAAATAACACAACTGACAAACCACCGTGCTAACAGCAGATACAACAACGGCACGACAACGACGACAACAACAACGACAAGATGCAAAGCCCATACAATGCACTTGACGACCAACTCACAACTCAAGGAAAACCACGATACCAACACACAGGTTTACTCTAGAACCGAAACACAACAAGATCGTTACCATCACCACAGATAACACTCCCCTAATTCACCACAAGAAATTAGCCACACACACTCGAACCATCACGATGGAAACGAGGCAACAACACAAACAAGAACACAAGTTCCACGACACAACATCGATTCCACAACCTCTACAAAACCAGAATACCAACATCCTTGTCACACAACCTTATTACAACAATGCTACGATTCCCAATCGAACATATAACCAAAACATCCATCTACATAGTAGCCCATAAATATTTAAACCTTTCACCTAATACTTCCATTCTGAAACGTCCAATGGTCTCATCATTCCTACATGTTCTCAATGTTTAACCTATGAACTCTTACAATTCCCACACGTAAATACAAAATTTGCCACCTCCCGCTTCCGCTGAGCACTCTGATTACTCGCAACCATCAAAACTATCAATTTCACGTCCAAAGTCTAACTCTTTCTCATATTCGCCAAAAATCACTGTTCACTTTAATATTACCAACCTCACACTCTCCTGTGTTATCTCATACACCATACACAAGTCTCGGAATTGCTCAAACAATTCTAACTCCCTGACCATCAAAACAGACATGCATAGAAACTTCCGACTTAACTTTTCAGGCACAACAACAGCTTTTCCCCGAAGGATAATCCAAGCCAAATTCATAACTCATCACGAACTCTAACCATCCTTGTTGTCTCATACTCTATTCCTTTAGACCAAACCAGTGCACAATATCCTTGCGATTACCAAACACTTCGAACCTAGAACCATAAAGATAATACCTCCAACTATTCCAACACAATACCACCGCAACCAATTCCAAATCCATAATAATACAGATCCTTTTATAAATCCTCAATTGTCGTAAAGCATAAGCCACGACTTTACCCTCTTGCATTACCACATTGACTAAACTCATCAAAGACACATCACAATACCCCACAACCGGTTTATTAGGATCACACAAAATCAAAGCTGAAACCGTAGACAACTTCTACTCCAGCTCACCAAAACTTACTCACAACGAACATCCAAACAAACGACTCACCCTTTGTAAGTCAACTGAGATACCAGAAGTACGAACTTAACAAAGTCTTCCATAACCTGTAATAACAACCAACTGAGCCCAAAAGTTTCTAATCTCCTTAACTAACTTCAGAGCCTCTCATGTAGAACTACATCTACTTCCGATGGATCCATTAACCATACTCTCATCTGAAATAACATTTCCAAGAAACTAACCCTTTTCAACCAAAATTCTCACTCGAATAACTTAGCATAAAACTTCGTCTCTTTTCAACACTTGTAATTCAAATCTCAAACACTTTACTCATTCTTCCTCTGAGTTTATAACAAATCCAAATATCCTCAATCGAAACCACTACGAACTTATCCAATTAAATATGGAAGATACGATTCCTCTACTCCATAAACATTAGAGACGCGTTACTAACACCAAATACCATCACTATACGTTGCAATTCCCAACCAAAATCCAAAAGATATAAATCCTTAAAGCTTTTGCAAAACTTTTCACTGGGTAACTGGTTACTCACATACAAGCTTAACCGAGTAAATAACAACCTATTCCGAGGATAACAAACCTAACCAGTCACATTAAATCGATCAAAGCCTCAACTCACACAATTCACCACTCTTATCAAACATTCCAAACAATTGTAACTCACTCAAACTCAACCAAACCATTCTAGTCATCTGTTCATGAAAGTGGACACTTATTCTCAATCATTACCTTATTCAACTGTTAGTAATCCATACCCAATTTCTTCTCCTGACCGTCCAATTCTGCAATTCCAACATGTATCAACAACCAACCAAAAAGAATTCTCAAACACAATGTTTCATCCACCCACAAGGGTTTCCTCACAATTTCCATTAATGCCTTAAAACTCCAAAGACTCCAAACCCACCAGAACTCTAAGTTTGCTGTCCATAGTCTCAATACCATTATACTTGTTATTCCATTCCATCATCCTTCCTTTTGTTACCAACAATACTGGAGCTCTCTAAGGCAACACCTTAATGTTCCATCCAAAAACACATCTGAAAACTATGCCCAACTGACGGCCCATCACTGCGACTTCCTGCCAATTCCCAGAACACTACCATCACAGACAAAACAAACATCTTATTCCCATCTACTAAGAGTTTCCTACTTACTTAGCAGATATAAACCTCAACTATTCACCTTCGTCCAATTAAGTTCAATCTCTACTCTCTGTGAAACAGTCCTTAAATAAAACCCAATCATTCTCTCTCAATGACTTCCCAACTGGACTAACATACCAAACCCTCTAATCCATTTCATCTTCCGATATTAGCATCTTCATCGACTCATCAAAACAATCTGTAATCATCTCCTTAAATTCCAAACAATTCATTTCACACACTATCAAAGCCGGAAAGACCCGCCTATTCCATCCAACATAATTTCCGTCTGCTATCAACAAGAGATTAAGGGTGATCAGTTCCTCAATTTGCCAATAGACAGTCGACAATCATGATGGGACATAAACCGTCTTTACCAAACTATAATAGCCTTTCTTGCATCCCATACACAAAACTACCTAAGGCACAAATCCTTAGTTGACATAAACCTTACCTCCGCATTTCTTACGGAATCGGGAACAACACTGTCCAAACAACACTTACAATCTTGCAATTCATAACACACTGAGCCAACGCTCTACACCTGAAGCAAAATGGAGAAGTACCAGCTTCTCCCCCACTTATCTCATTCTAACTCCTGAAAACAAAGGATTAGAAACCAGAAAGCACTGACAGTGTTTCACATACATATCACATACTGAGGGGCAAACAACAACGACAGTATTCAACTGTCACACCAACAGACTCAACAACTGACTCAACCAGGCTCTGATACCACTTAATGTAACACCCCCTTTCTATACCCCCAAATAATCAAATAAATCATTTAGGCACGTATTGGAAATTTCATCAGAGTATAATTGTAAACACGGCATAAAAAGGCATGTCACATTATGGTTGAAATTAAAACATACAACACCTGCTCAACAAATGATATGCAACAGTGGGGTAACTTTCAAACAACAAAGGATCTCAGTCCTTATACCCACATCTCAATATTTAGAATAAAAGCATAAACATCTAAAATATTGAATAACAACCACATATATACATCAACATATATATACATCATCCAGTATGAATCACAAGCAACATCATGTTTATATACACAAATTCATCAGCAAGATACATATGCAAATGTATCACAAAAAGATCAAAACGTCCTAGCTACCCGGTGCTACATATCAGAGCCAACCGACCAACAAGGAAAATGAAGGCACGCTTCACAAAAAGACCGCCAGATACCTAATCTGCAATGCCTCATAGAGCATCATAAAACAGCAGAAGGGTGAGAAATATTATCATAATAACAATGCATATAATTATGTACTACAACATAAACATATAACACATATTCTCACCACAACTCATCATATATCACAATATAGATATATCATCAAGCATATTCATTATGCATACATTTACCATTATCATCATTCCACATGAACACACACATACTTGTTCATTCAACAATGCATCATTATAAGATACAGTTTATATCATTTCCCATAAACATACATATATCAATGTTTATTCATCAATGCCCAAATACAAAGATGATCAATGCAACTCATAGAGACCGACTCTCGACTCTATGCAGATGCATGCGGTACCAACTCATCACCCGAGCTCAATTGAAGAACTCAATGGAAATATCCTCCCTGCCGGGCCTACGATATTTCCCCATCGCTCATACCATCATGGCATCCGATGTTTCTGGATTGTTCACGCAGACACAATCCGATTGCTCAAACCCCACAAGGGCACACAATCATTCTGAAGATTCCCACAGAATCAAGTGTAACTCATGGCAACGATTACACCCATTGACTACGCAATGTTCAGAGGATCCTCAAATGATCATTTGTGTAATCAATCACTCACACCCAACAAGGACGCGATATTACACCCGATTCTCCACGAATCGCGACACATGAATACATGTCATGATATTTCTCATACAAAATGACCACATACACTCATGCAATGCACACATATTTCACAATATAGTCATGCATTCATCACATATAATCCACATACATTCACATCAATTGTATAACAACATACATAATTATCCAAACAATTCAATTTACGGTTCACCGTAAAAGTCGGTTAAAAGTCGGCTAAAAATAATATTTTTCATCACCATCAAATAGAACATATTTTTAGCTTCAGTTTGATATAAAGAACAGCTCAATCGGATAAACGACGAAAAAGTTACGGACTTTTAAAGAAAACATTTTTCGGAAAACTAGCAGAGTGCAATCGATTGCACTCCTGATGCAATCGATTGCACAGTCCCAGACTTGCAATTTTTCGCCCTTTACATATGTGCAATCGATTTGCATCCTGCTGCAATCGATTGCACCTGTTAAAAACCAGAAAAAGTAGCTGCTGCCCAAACACAAAACCCTTCGGAAACCCGACCGATTCAATTCTATGATACGAACAGTAATCCTTACCAAATATATATCAACGTTTTAGGACCATAAAACGATAATTCTACGATGTTCGATTTTCACCCGAAAACTTAAACCCTCTAATATCCAAAATGTCGAAAGTTACGAAACTCAACCGATTTCAACCAAACAAGTTTCTATAATCACGGCCTAACATCATACGACTAATCTACACAATTTATTCCGAATTTCATCCGCGAAAACATCGGTTTCTATCGATTTCCTACAATTCGACCTAAACGGAAAAACAACGGAAACATAACGAAAACTAACCGAAACATAACCAAACTTCATGAAACTTTAAACAGCAGCTCACATACATATAACCAACCAACACATGTATTTATACGACTTTTCGACCGTAAAAACATCGATTTCTATCGATTTCGTCCAATACGGCATAAACGGAAACATATGGAAAACCAACCAAAACATCCACACAAAACACATACATAATCATACTCAAAGTTAGGATAACAATATTTCACACCCTTACCCGATTAAATCGTGTTTGAAAAGTCGGTTGAATCAATTTCTTTCTCTCCATGTTTTCTCCCTTTTTCTTCTTTTCTTTCTCTTTTCCTTCTTCTTCTCTTTTTCTCTCAAAATTCTGTTTTTCTCTCTTTCTCACCTCTAACTTTCTATTTTAATAAAACAAATATCTATCCCAACAAAAAGACCAAAATACCCCTACACTCAAATATCTCGCAAACGCTCTCAAAACGCGATCAAACATAATCACGATGAAAAATAATATATTCTCAAATAAAAGTCAAGAATAAAATAATATAATAATAAAAATAATTAAATCGACTCGATTAATTAAATAAGACGAAACCGGGGCGTTACAACTCTCCCCCACTTAGACATTTTCGTCCTCGAAAATATACTGAGACGAACAACTCCGGACATGACTCTCGCATCCGACTAACAAACCAACATGCCAACAAAAGGCACACCACAAATAACACAACTGACAAACCACCGTGCTAATAGCAGATACAACAACGGCACGACAACGACGACAACAACAACGACAAGATGCAAAGCCCATACAATGCACTTGACGACCAACTCACAACTCAAGGAAAACCACGATACCAACACACAGGTTTACTCTAGAACCGAAACACAACAAGATCGTTACCATCACCACAGATAACACTCCCCTAATTCACCACAAGAAATTAGCCACACACACTCGAACCATCACGATGGAAATGAGGCAACAACACAAACAAGAACACAAGTTCCACGACACAACATCGATTCCACAACCTCTACAAAACCAGAATACCAACATCCTTGTCACACAACCTTATTACAACAATGCTACGATTCCCAATCGAACATATAACCAAAACATCCATCTACATAGTAGCCCATGAATAATATTTAAACCTTTCACCTAACACTTCCATTCTGAAACGTCCAATGGTCTCATCATTCCTACATGTTCTCAATGTTCAACCTATGAACTCTTACAAGTCCCACACGTAAATACAAAATTTGCCACCTCCCGCTTCCGATGAGCACTCTGATTACTCGCAACCATCAAAACTATCAATTTCACGTCCAAAGTCTAACTCTTTCTCATATTCGCCAAAAATCACTGTTCACTTTAATATTACCAACCTCACACTCTCCTGTGTTATCTCATACACCATACACAAGTCTCAGAATTGCTCAAACAATTCTAACTTCCTGACCATCAAAACAGACATGCATAGAAACTTCCGACTTAACTTTTCAGGCACAACAACAGCTTTTCCCCGAAGGATAATCCAAGCCAAATTCATAACTCATCACGAACTCTAACCATCCTTGTTGTCTCATACTCTACTCCTTTAGACCAAACAAGTGCTCAATATCCTTGCGATTACCAAACACTTCGAACCTAGAACCATAAAGATAATACCTCCAACTATTCCAACACAATACCACCGCAACCAATTCCAAATCCATAATAATACAGATCCTTTTATAAATCCTCAATTGTCGTAAAGCATAAGCCGCGACTTTACCCTCTTGCATTACCACATTGACTAAACTCATCAAAGACACATCACAATACCCCACAACCGGTTTATTAGGATCACACAAAATCAAAGCTGAAACCGTAGACAACTTCTACTCCAGCTCATCAAAACTCACTCACAACGAACATCCAAACAAACGACTCACCCTTTGTAAGTCAACTGAGATACCAGAAGTACGAACTTAACAAAGTCTTCCATAACCTGTAATAACAACCAACTGAGCCCAAAAGTTTCTAATCTCCTTAACTAACTTCAGAGCCTCTCATGTAGAACTACATCTACTTCCGATGGATCCATTAACCATACTCTCATCTGAAATAACATTTCCAAGAAACTAACCCTTTTCAACCAAAATTCTCACTCGAATAACTTAGCATAAAACTTCGTCTCTTTTCAACACTTGTAATTCAAATCTCAAACACTTTACTCATTCTTCCTCTGAGTTTATAACAAATCCAAATATCCTCAATCGAAACCACTACGAACTTATCCAATTAAATATGGAAGATACGATTCCTCTACTCCATAAACATTAGAGACGCGTTACTAACACCAAATACCATCACTGTACGTTGCAATTCCCAACCAAAATCCAAAAGATATAAATCCTTAAAGCTTTTGCAAAACTTTTCACTGGGTAACTGGTTACTCACATACAAGCTTAACCGAGTAAATAACAACCTATTCCGAGGATAACAAACCTAACCAGTCACATTAAATCGATCAAAGCCTCAACTCACACAATTCACCACTCTTATCAAACATTCCAAACAATTGTAACTCACTCAAACTCAACCAAACCATTCTAGTCATCTGTTCATGAAAGTGGACACTTATTCTCAATCATTACCTTATTCAACTGTTAGTAATCCATACCCAATTTCTTCTCCTGACCGTCCAATTCCGCAATTCCAACATGTATCAACAACCAACCAAAAAGAATTCTCAAACACAATGTTTCATCCACCCACAAGGGTTTCCTCACAATTTCCATTAATGCCTTAAAACTCCAAAGACTCCAAACCCACCAGAACTCTAAGTTTACTGTCCATAGTCTCAATACCATTATACTTGTTATTCCATTCCATCATCCTTCCTTTTGTTACCAATAATACTGGAGCTCTCTAAGGCAACACCTTAATGTTCCATCCAAAAACACATCTGAAAACTATGCCCAACTGACGGCCCATCACTGCGACTTCCTGCCAATTCCCAGAACACTACCATCACAGACAAAACAAACATCTTATTCCCATCTACTAAGAGTTTCCTACTTACTTAGCAGATATAAACCTCAACTATTCACCTTCGTCCAATTAAGTTCAATCTCTACTCTCTGTGAAACAGTCCTAAAATAAAACCCAATCATTCTCTCTCAATGACTTCCCAACTGGACTAACATACCAAACCCTCTAATCCATTTCATCTTCCGATATTAGCATCTTCATCGACTCATCAAAACAATCTGTAATCATCTCCTTAAATTCCAAACAATTCATTTCACACACTATCAAAGCCGGAAAGACCCGCCTATTCCATCCAACATAATTTCCGTCTGCTATCAACAAGAGATTAAGGGTGATCAGTTCCTCAATTTGCCAATAGACAGTCGACAATCATGATGGGACATAAACCGTCTTTACCAAACTATAATAGCCTTTCTTGCATCCCATACACAAAACTACCTAAGGCACAAATCCTTAGTTGACATAAACCTTACCTCCGCATTTCTTACGGAATCGGGAACAACACTTACAATCTTGCAATTCACAACACACTGAGCCAACGCTCTACACCTGAAGCAACATGGAGAAGTACCAGCTTCTCCCCCACTTATCTCATTCTAACTCCTGAAAACAAAGGATTAGAAACCAGAAAGCACTGACAGTGTTTCACATACATATCACGCACTGAGGGGCAAACAACAACGACAGTATTCAACTGTCACACCAACAGACTCAACAACTGGCTCAACCAGGCTCTGATACCACTTAATGTAACACCCCCTTTCTATACCCCCAAATAATCAAATAAATCATTTAGGCACATATTGGAAATTTCATCAGAGTATAATTGTAAACACGGCATAAAAAGGCATGTCACATTATGCTTGAAATTAAAACATACAACACCTGCTCAACAAATGATATGCAACAGTGGGGTAACTTTCAAACAACAAAGGATCTCAGTCCTTATACCCACATCTCAATATTTAGAATAAAAGCATAAACATCTAAAATATTGAATAACAACCACATATATACATCAACATATATATACATCATCCAGTATGAATCACAAGCAACATCATGTTTATATACACAAATTCATCAGCAAGATACATATGCAAATGTATCACAAAAAGATCAAAACGTCCTAGCTACCCGGTGCTACATATCAGAGCCAACCGACCAACAAGGAAAATGAAGACACGCTTCACAAAAAGACCGCCAGATACCTAATCTGCAATGCCTCATAGAGCATCATAAAATAGCAGAAGGGTGAGAAATATTATCATAATAACAATGCATATAATTATGTACTACAACATAAACATATAACACATATTCTCACCACAACTCATCATATATCACAATATAGATATATCATCAAGCATATTTATTATGCATACATTCACCATTATCATCATTCCACATAAACACACACATACTTGTTCATTCAACAATGCATCATTATAAGATACAGTTTATATCATTTCCCATAAACATACATATATCAATGTTTATTCATCAATGCCCAAATACAAAGATGATCAATGCAACTCATAGAGACCGACTCTCGACTCTATGCAGATGCATGCGGTACCGACTCATCACCCGAGCTCAATTGAAGAACTCAATGGAAATATCCTCCCTGCCGGGCCTACGATATTTCCCCATCGCACATACCATCATGGCATCCGATGTTTCTGGATTGTTCACGCAGACACAATCCGATTGCTCAAACCCCACAAGGGCACACAATCATTCTGAAGATTCCCACAGAATCAAGTGTAACTCATGGCAACGATTACACCCATTGACTACGCAATGTTCAGAGGATCCTCAAATGATCATTTGTGTAATCAATCACTCACACCCAACAAGGACGCGATATTACACCCGATTCTCCACGAATCGCGACACATGAATACATGTCATGATGTTTCTCATACAAAATGACCACATACACTCATGCAATGCACACATATTTCACAATATAGTCATGCATTCATCACATATAATCCACATACATTCACATCAATTGTATAACAACATACATAATTATCCAAACAATTCAATTTACGGTTCACCGTAAAAGTCGGTTAAAAGTCGGCTAAAAATAATATTTTTCATCACCATCAAATAGAACATATTTTTAGCTTCAGTTTGATATAAAGAACAGCTCAATCGGATAAACGACGAAAAAGTTACGGACTTTTAAATAAAACATTTTTCGGAAAACTAGCAGAGTGCAATCGATTGCACTCCTGATGCAATCGATTGCACAGTCCCAGACTTGCAATTTTTTGCCCTTTACATATGTGCAATCGATTTGCATCCTGCTGCAATCGATTGCACCTGTTAAAAACCAGAAAAAGTAGCTGCTGCCCAAACACAAAACCCTCTGGAAACCCGACCGATTCAATTCTATGATACGAAACAAATACACAGTAATCCTTACCAAATATATATCAACGTTTTAGGACCATAAAACGATAATTCTACGACGTTCGATTTTAACCCGAAAACTCAAACCCTCTAATATCCAAAATGTCGAAAGTTACAAAACTCAACCGATTTCAACCAAACAAGTTTCTATAATCACGGCCTAACATCATACGACTAATCTACACAATCTATTCCGAATTTCATCCGCGAAAACATCGGTTTCTATCGATTTCCTACAATTCGACCTAAACGGAAAAACAACGGAAACATAACGAAAACTAACCGAAACATAACCAAACTTCATGAAACTTTAAACAGCAACTCACATACATATAACCAACCAACACATGTATTTATACGACTTTTCGACCGTAAAAACATCGATTTCTATCGATTTCGTCCAATACGGCATAAACGGAAACATATGGAAAACCAACCAAAACATCCACACAAAACACATACATAATCATACTCAAAGTTAGGATAACAATATTTCACACCCTTACCCGATTAAACCGTGTTTGAAGAGTCGGTTGAATCAATTTCTTTCTCTCCATGTTTTCTCCCTTTTTCTTCTTTTCTTTCTCTTTTCCTTCTTCTTCTCTTTTTCTCTCAAAATTCTGTTTTTCTCTCTTTCTCACCTCTAACTTTCTATTTTAATAAAACAAATATCTATCCCAACAAAAAGACCAAAATACCCCTACACTCAAATATCTCGCAAACGCTCTCAAAACGCGATAAAACATAATCACGATGAAAAATAATATATTCTCAAATAAAAGTCAAGAATAAAATAATATAATAATAAGAATAATTAAATCGAATCGATTAATTAAATAAGACGAAACCGGGGCGTTACAACTCTCCCCCACTTAGACATTTTCGTCCTCGAAAATATACTGAGACGAACAACTCCGGACACGACTCTCGCATCCGACTAACAAACCAACATGCCAACAAAAGGCACACCACAAATAACACAACTGACAAACCACCGTGCTAACAGCAGATACAACAACGGCACGACAACGACGACAACAACAACGACAAGATGCAAAGCCCATACAATGCACTTGACGACCAACTCACAACTCAAGGAAAACCACGATACCAACACACAGGTTTACTCTAGAACCGAAACACAACAAGATCGTTACCATCACCACAGATAACACTCCCCTAATTCACCACAAGAAATTAGCCACACACACTCGAACCATCACGATGGAAACGAGGCAACAACACAAACAAGAACACAAGTTCCACGACACAACATCGATTCCACAACCTCTACAAAACCAGAATACCAACATCCTTGTCACACAACCTTATTACAACAATGCTACGATTCCCAATCGAACATATAACCAAAACATCCATCTACATAGTAGCCCATAAATATTTAAACCTTTCACCTAATACTTCCATTCTGAAACGTCCAACGGTCTCATCATTCCTACATGTTCTCAATGTTTAACCTATGAACTCTTACAATTCCCACACGTAAATACAAAATTTGCCACCTCCCGCTTCCGCTGAGCACTCTGATTACTCGCAACCATCAAAACTATCAATTTCACGTCCAAAGTCTAACTCTTTCTCATATTCGCCAAAAATCACTGTTCACTTTAATATTACCAACCTCACACTCTCCTGTGTTATCTCATACACCATACACAAGTCTCGGAATTGCTCAAACAATTCTAACTCCTTGACCATCAAAACAGACATGCATAGAAACTTCCGACTTAACTTTTCAGGCACAACAACAGCTTTTCCCCGAAGGATAATCCAAGCCAAATTCATAACTCATCACGAACTCTAACCATCCTTGTTGTCTCATACTCTATTCCTTTAGACCAAACCAGTGCTCAATATCCTTGCGATTACCAAACACTTCGAACCTAGAACCATAAAGATAATACCTCCAACTATTCCAACACAATACCACCGCAACCAATTCCAAATCCATAATAATACAGATCCTTTTATAAATCCTCAATTGTCGTAAAGCATAAGCCACGACTTTACCCTCTTGCATTACCACATTGACTAAACTCATCAAAGACACATCACAATACCCCACAACCGGTTTATTAGGATCACACAAAATCAAAGCTGAAACCGTAGACAACTTCTACTCCAGCTCACCAAAACTTACTCACAACGAACATCCAAACAAACGACTCACCCTTTGTAAGTCAACTGAGATACCAGAAGTACGAACTTAACAAAGTCTTCCATAACCTGTAATAACAACCAACTGAGCCCAAAAGTTTCTAATCTCCTTAACTAACTTCGGAGCCTCTCATGTAGAACTACATCTACTTCCGATGGATCCATTAACCATACTCTCATCTGAAATAACATTTCCAAGAAACTAACCCTTTTCAACCAAAATTCTCACTCGAATAACTTAGCATAAAACTTCGTCTCTTTTCAACACTTGTAATTCAAATCTCAAACACTTTACTCATTCTTCCTCTGAGTTTATAACAAATCCAAATATCCTCAATCGAAACCACTACGAACTTATCCAATTAAATATGGAAGATACGATTCCTCTACTCCATAAACATTAGGGACGCATTACTAACACCAAATACCATCACTGTACGTTGCAATTCCCAACCAAAATCCAAAAGATATAAATCCTTAAAGCTTTTGCAAAACTTTTCACTGGGTAACTGGTTACTCACATACAAGCTTAACCGAGTAAATAACAACCTATTCCGAGGATAACAAACCTAACCAGTCACATTAAATCGATCAAAGCCTCAACTCACACAATTCACCACTCTTATCAAACATTCCAAACAATTGTAACTCACTAAAACTCAACCAAACCATTCTAGTCATCTGTTCATGAAAGTGGACACTTATTCTCAATCATTACCTTATTCAACTGTTAGTAATCCATACCCAATTTCTTCTCCTGACCGTCCAATTCCGCAATTCCAACATGTATCAATAACCAACCAAAAAGAATTCTCAAACACAATGTTACATCCACCCACAAGGATTTCCTCACAATTTCCATTAATGCCTTAAAACTCCAAAGACTCCAAACCCACCAGAACTCTAAGTTTGCTGTCCATAGTCTCAATACCATTATACTTGTTATTCCATTCCATCATCCTTCCTTTTGTTACCAACAATACTGGAGCTCTCTAAGACAACACCTTAATGTTCCATCCAAAAACACATCTGAAAACTATGCCCAACTGACGGCCCATCACTGCGACTTCCTGCCAATTCCCAGAACACTACCATCACAGACAAAAGAAACATCTTATTCCCATCTACTAAGAGTTTCCTACTTACTTAGCAGATATAAACCTCAACTATTCACCTTCGTCCAATTAAGTTCAATCTCTACTCTCTGTGAAACAGTCCTTAAATAAAACCCAATCATTCTCTCTCAAGGACTTCCCAACTGGACTAACATACCAAACCCTCTAATCCATTTCATCTTCCGATATTAGCATCTTCATCGACTCATCAAAACAATCTGTAATCATCTCCTTAAATTCCAAACAATTCATTTCACACACTATCAAAGCCGGAAAGACCCGCCTATTCCATCCAACATAATTTCCGTCTGCTATCAACAAGAGATTAAGGGTGATCAGTTCCTCAATTTGCCAATAGACAGTCGACAATCATGATGGGGCATAAACCGTCTTTACCAAACTATAATAGCCTTTCTTGCATCCCATACACAAAACTACCTAAGGCACAAATCCTTAGTTGACATAAACCTTACCTCCGCATTTCTTACGGAATCGGGAACAACACTGTCCAAACAACACTTACAATCTTGTAACACACTGAGCCAGCGCTCTACACCTGAAGCAACATGGATAAGTACCAGCTTCTCCCCCACTTATCTCATTCTAACTCCTGAAAACAAAGGATTAGAAACCAGAAAGCACTGACAGTGTTTCACACACATATCACGTACTAAGGGGCAAACAACAACGACAGTATTCAACTGTCACACCAACAGACTCAACAACTGACTCAACCAGGCTCTGATACCACTTAATGTAACACCCCCTTTCTATACCCCCAAATAATCAAATAATTCATTTAGGCACGTATTGGAAATTTCATCAGAGTATAATTGTAAACACGACATAAAAAGGCATGTCACATTATGCTTGAAATTAAAACATACAACACCTGCTCAACAAATGATATGCAACAGTGGGGTAACTTTCAAACAACAAAGGATCTCAGTCCTTATACCCACATCTCAATATTTAGAATAAAAGCGGAAACATCTAAAATATTGAATAACAACCACATATATACATCAACATATATATACATCATCCAGTATGAATCACAAGCAACATCATGTTTATATACACAAATTCATCAGCAAGATACATATGCAAATGTATCACAAAAAGATCAAAACGTCCTAGCTACCCGGTGCTACATATCAGAGCCAACCGACCAACAAGGAAAATGAAGACACGCTTCACAAAAAGACCGCCAGATACCTAATCTGCAATGCCTCATAGAGCATCATAAAATAGCAGAAGGGTGAGAAATATTATCATAATAACAATGCATATAATTATGTACTACAACATAAACATATAACACATATTCTCACCACAACTCATCATATATCACAATATAGATATATCATCAAGCATATTCATTATGCATACATTCACCATTATCATCATTCCACATGAACACACACATACTTGTTCATTCAACAATGCATCATTATAAGATACAGTTTATATCATTTCCCATAAACATACATATATCAATGTTTATTCATCAATGCCCAAATACAAAGATGATCAATGCAACTCATAGAGACCGACTCTCGACTCTATGCAGATGCATGCGGTACCGACTCATCACCCGAGCTCAATTGAAGAACTCAATGGAAATATCCTCCCTGCCGGGCCTACGATATTTCCCCATCGCTCATACCATCATGGCATCCGATGTTTCTGGATTAGTCACGCAGACACAATCCGATTGCTCAAACCCCACAAGGGCACACAATCATTCTGAAGATTCCCACAGAATCAAGTGTAACTCATCGCAATGATTACACCCATTGACTACGCAATGTTCAGAGGATCCTCAAATGATCATTTGTGTAATCAATCACTCACACCCAACAAGGACGCGATATTACACCCGATTCTCCACGAATCGCGACACATGAATGCATGTCATGATGTTTCTCATACAAAATGACCACATACACTCATGCAATGCACACATATTTCACAATATAGTCATGCATTCATCACATATAATCCACATACATTCACATCAATTGTATAACAACATACATAATTATCCAAAAAATTCAATTTACGGTTCACCATAAAAGTCGGTTAAAAGTCGGCTAAAAATAATATTTTTCATCACCATCAAATAGAACATATTTTTAGCTTCAGTTTGATATAAAGAACAACTCAATCGGATAAACGACGAAAAAGTTACGGACTTTTAAAGAAAATATTTTTCGGAAAACTAGCAGAGTGCAATCGATTGCACTCCTGATGCAATCGATTGCACAGTCCCAGACTTGCAATTTTTCGCCCTTTACATATGTTCAATCGATTTGCATCCTGCTGCAATCGATTACACCTGTTAAAAACCAGAAAAAGTAGCTGCTGCCCAAACACAAAACCCTCCAGAAACCCGACCGATTCAATTCTATGATACGAAACAAATACACAGTAATCCTTACCAAATATATATCAACGTTTTCGGACCATAAAACGATAATTCTACGACGTTCGATTTTCACCCGAAAACTCAAACCCTCTAATATCCAAAATGTCGAAAGTTACGAAACTCAACCGATTTCAACCAAACAAGTTTCTATAATCACGGCCTAACATCATACGACTAATCTACACAATCTATTCCAAATTTCATCCGCGAAAACATCAGTTTCTATCGATTTCCTACAATTCGACCTAAACAGAAAAACAACGGAAACATAACGAAAACTAACCGAAACATAACCAAACTTCATGAAACTTTAAACAGCAGCTCACATACATATAACCAACCAACACATGTATTTATACGACTTTTCGACCGTAAAAACATCGATTTCTATCGATTTCGTCCAATACGGCATAAACGGAAACATATGGAAAACCAACCAAAACATCCACACAAAACACATACATAATCATACTCAAAGTTAGGATAACAATATTTCACACCCTTACCCAATTAAATCGTGTTTGAAAAGTCGGTTGAATCAATTTCTTTCTCTCCATGTTTTCTCCCTTTTTCTTCTTTTCTTTCTCTTTTCCTTCTTCTTCTCTTTTTCTCTCAAAATTCTGTTTTTCTCTCTTTCTCACCTCTAACTTTCTATTTTAATAAAACAAATATCTATCCCAACAAAAAGACCAAAATACCCCTACACTCAAATATCTCGCAAACGCTCTCAAAACGCGATAAAACATAATCACGATGAAAAATAATATGTTCTCAAATAAAAGTAAAGAATAAAATAATATAATAATAAAAATAATTAAATCGACTCGATTAATTAAATAAGACAAAACCGGGGCGTTACTGTTATCCTTAGAGGTTTTGAATTGGCATCTGGTTTAAGCCTTAATTTGAACAAAAGTTGGGTCTATGGTATGAATATCTCTGCAGACTTTTACAGGTTGCTGCCACTTTCCTTGCGTTCAAAGTTGGAAACATACTGTTTGTGTTTTTGGGTTTACCGGTTGGAGCTAATCATCGAATGAACATCACTTGGAATCTCATTATTACTAAGATGAGGCGGAGACCTTCGATTTAGCATAGCAAATCAAATTCCAGTTTATTTTCTCTCTTTCTTCAGAGCTCCAAAAGTCGTGGTGCAAGAGTTGATATCTATTCAACAAAGACTTTTATGGGGAGGGGTCAAGGAAGTAAAGAAGGTTTGTTGGATTCGGTGGGACGATATTTGTAAGTCTAAAAAGGAAGGTGGACTCGGGGTTAAAATGTCGGGAGATTTAACATTGCTCTTCTTAGTAAATGGTTATGGCGGATATTGGATGAGAAAAATAATTTGTGGTCTGAGCTGTTAAAGGAAAGGTACAGAAACCTGAATTTCAACATTCTCTATGAGTATTGTGTTTAGAAGGTGGTAATGAGGAAATAATCATTGTGGTGGAGAGACATAAGTGGTATTAGTAAGGTATTTGACCCAGAAATAAATTGGTTCAACAAGGTAATTCGTGGAAAATTTAGAGATGGTAATCATATTGATTTTTGGAAGCACTCATGGCTTGACTTGTCACCTCTTGTTGCAATCTTCCCATACCTGAACAACAGGCGCGGAACAGGCCCGGTTACAATCGCAACTATGGGTGCTTTGAGAGGGGAGAATTGGGAGTGGATTTTTCCGATCGAAGTCAGTTATGCCTTAGATCTGGTGTCAAATCAGTTTGCAAAACTTCAACGGCTGTTAGTTAATGTGCAACTGAAACGTGTGGGAGGGGATTCATTTGTTTGGAATTTGATTCCAAAGATTTCTTGGCAGTAAGTTGTTATTTATTCTTAACAGCGAACAATTCAAATGTGACTGTGACAGATGCTTTGATTCTAAAAGGGTTGTCAGGTATTTGGAAATCGAAGGCGACGAGCAAAATACAATTTTTCAGTTGGAGATCTTTGTTTGACAGGTTGCCTACAAAGCATAATTTATTGAGAAGAGGTATAAGTGTTTGTAATTCTATTTGTCCTTTTTGTTTTAGTGCCGATGAAACTTTATTCCATCTCCTTTATTATTGCGATGTGGTGCATTTGGTTTGGGAGGGTCTTGGTGGATGGCTTGGTCGAGAGTTTTGTGGGGAGCAGAGTTCCTTGGGATCCTGGTATTTATATTTCAATAGTTTATACTCAAACAAGTTCAAAGTTGATTTCCGTTGTTATTTGTGTCTAGCAACTTGTTGGGTTTTGTGGACATTTAGAAATGCTATTATTTTTTAAGAAGGGAGATTGGAGGAACACTACAAGAAAAATAGTGTTTTGCGACACATTGATTGCGACAATTTCATAAAAACCGTCGTCATTTATAAGTTACGGCGGTTGCCACGACGGTTTTAGACAACCGTCGTTAATTTTTTAAAAATTTAAAACATATTACGACGGTTTTGGATAACCGCCGTTAAATTTTTAAAAAATTTAAAACATATTGCGACGGTTTTGGATAACCGTCGTTAAATTTTTTAAAAATTTAAAATATATTGCGACGGTTTTGGATAACCGCCGTTAAATTTGTATAAAAATTAATTTTATATATTATATTAATAATTTATTATTTAATTATCTTTAACTATAAATTAAAAGAAAACTATAAATTATAAATAAAACTTAAATTATAAAATAAAATTTAGAAATTAATAAAATAAAATCAAAACTATATTAAACTCAAATTTATAAAATAAAATCAATAATATAAATTAGTAAAATAAAATAAAGTTTAAAATAAATTAATAAAAATAAATTAAAATTGAAGTAAAATTGAGTTTATAAAATAATATTTAAAAATTAATCTTTAAAAATTTATTAAAAGCCTATAAGTTATTAAAAACTTAAATTATTTTAAACTCATAAATAAAATATACTTATTTTATTATTTTAATTAAAAAATATAATAATAAAAATATATATAATTTTAAACTATAAATAAAAAAAATTCAAAAAACCTAAATTTATAAATTCTATAAACTATCAAAATTTATTTAAACTATCAAATTATAAATCTAAATAAAAATATATAAGTTTTTAAACTATCAATTTTATAAAATAAAATCTAAATTATGAATTAATAAAATAAGGTGTGTAACCCCCAAGGGTTGGCCTAGTAGTGGAGGCTTGGGTCTTGAGAGTGTGCTCCTCTCAAGGTCTCAGGTTCGAATCCTACTAGGTGCAATCAACTCTTGTGTGGGCCAGTCCATACGGAGCTTTGCTCTGGTTTAAAACGGGGCCCCCGCTAGTGGACGGTGGGTATTGGTCCCTCTTGGATTAGTCGGTCGCAATGTCGGATACCAAGATTTCCAAAAAAATAAAATAAAAATAAAAATAAATAAAATAAGGTGTGTTACAAATCCCTAATGTTTAGCTCTCCCTCTCCAACTCACCGTTTCAGCTCTCCCTCTCCAACTCGTCGTTTCAGAAATCGCTAGGGTTCTCTCTCTCACTCATTATGCGTTTCTTCTCTCCGTCTCCAACTCACCGTTTCAGAAATCGTTAGGGTTCTCTCTCACTCATTCTGCATTTCTTCAAGGTAATGTGTTGGTCTTTTGTGAGAATGTGTGTTTGACTTTCATGTTGCTTAGGTTTTAGTTCAAAAACCCTAAATCAATTTCTCTCTGTTTCCCTTCTGATTCATCCCTGCTTTTGTCTGTGTTGTTGTTAGGTTTAATGATTCACACTCCGATTTTTATCCAGTTGTTAATCTGATTAATATAGAAAAATTAATCTCTTATTAGAAATGTATTTTTCTGTTCATTTTAGGATTTGATGTAATTGTTTGAGTTCTATTGGTGATGATTTGAATCACATTTGTTGTGTGTGCAAGTGTCGATCTCATTATTATTCTTGTTAATTTTAAATTATGTAATCTTTTGATCTGTTTGTTGCTGGCTCTTGGTGTTTTGATTGCATAGTTTGTTCCTTGTTAATTTTAAAAATTGGTTTAGTTTTCAAGTTAGGGATTATGTATTGGTGTAGCATGTCATTTGCATTTGGTTAGGTTTTGGCATTTAAGTAGCAGTGGATCAGTTCGGGTACGCCAGTAGTAGAGGGAGGGTAGAGCCAATTTTTCTCATCGTTTTTTAGTGTCCGGTAGTGGCAGGTGGTTGGAGTTTCTTATGGAAATGGATTGGAGTTTATTCAGTTATCCTTGTTATCGGTTGGCAGTGGTTCAAGTCAAAAGTTTGTTAGAAAGTTAAAGTTTGACGGTGGATTCAGAGCTGCTGTTAGTGGAGGTATTATCGAGATCAGTACATATTTCATAAGTCTTTTTAATTCTCATTCTCATCAAAGTTATTTGAACAAATACTGTTCTTGACAGATAAACAAGAAGCTAAGGCATATTCGAAAGATATTTCTTCTTATTATGGAAGGCAAGTGGTAACTAGGTTTACGTTTTAACTTTAACATTCTTTAATGTAAGACATTTATGGCATCAACGTATTTCCTTTTGTTGGTGAAATGGTACCTTGTGTGGTGCTTATATTAGGAGGTATGCTAGCTAAAGGACCAAATGAATCTACACTTGGAATTAGAAATACTATTGGGATCATTGTAGCGAGACTTGTGGTGCTTCCTGTTATAGGAATTGGAATTATATTGTTAGCTGATAAGTTGAATATTTTAGTTGAGAATGATGTTATGTTTAGATTTGTGCTTTTGATGCAGTATACAACACCAAGTGCTATTTTGCTTGGAGAAATTGCTAGCTTGAAGGGCTATTCAGTTAGTGAAGCTTCATCAATTCTATTTTGGGTGCATGTGTTTGCTTTTTTTTTTTTCTCTTTCTTTGTACAAGTCAGGGATTGTGTATTGGTGTAGCATGTCATTTTCATTTGGTTAGGTTTTGCCATTTGAGTAGAAGTGGGTCAGTTTGAGTGTGCCAGCAGCAGAAAGAGGGTAGAGCTGATTTTTCTCATTGTTTTTTAGTGTCCGATGGTGGTAGATGGTTGGAGTTTCTTATGGAAATGGATTGTAGTTTATTCAATTATCTTGTTATCGGGTGGCAGCGGGTCAAGTCGAAAGTTTATTAGAACAACAATGTCATCATCTAATCATAGTTTTCATTTTATTTTTCCTTTTAATTTCATTGCGTACAGAATGAATATATCTTATGTCAGTATTTTATGATTGTTGTTTTAATGCTACTGGTATCATTGAATTGTATTTGCAAATGTTATGCTACATAATGAATAGATGTTGTTCTTATAATTGTATGCATATGTTAGCATTAGCCTTTAAGGATTTAAAATTTCTATAAATAATTAAAATCAGTTTATCCGTTTGGACAGAAGAAGGCACCGTCTGAATGTGTTGACGGACCATTAAGCTCAAGCAGAGAAGATAAGAGAAGCTGAAAAACGATTTTGAGATTATACAGAGAATCGCGGTGAATTGTAGTGTCACACCTCCTTCTCCTACTCCTCCTTCTACACATTCATACAATAACGGTTCTTCTCGTTTAAAGCTTTTTGCTTCTTCATGGCTTCCAAATTATTATGCTACTCGTCACAACAACACATTCATTGCTTCTGCATCTTCCATCTCTGGTTCAGGCCCTAATTCTTCTCCTTTTCATTTGTTATAGAAATAACTTACACATAAGCACGTTTATGATAAGCTCTTATTGTTCATGTTGATTTTCATTTCTGCAGAGCAGTTGTTGGATGTGGGATCAAAGAAGAAAAGGAAAGAGATAGCTGGAATAGATCAGGATGAACTAGTGGATCCAAAGCTTTTAGCTGATCCCGACAGTTGTTTTTGTGAGTTTAAAGGAGTGCATATACACCACAAGATATATGATTCTGAATCCAATTCCCAGGAACAAACCAGTAAAATGTGTTTGCCTATAATTCGGTTACACGGATTCGGAGCCTCGGTTTTCTCTTGGAAAAAAGTTATGAAGCCTCTGGCTGAGGCTACATGTTCCAAAGTTCTAGCTTTTGATAGGCCAGCATTTGGATTAACATCTAGGGTAAATTTATCTTCTGGAACAGGTGATACTAAACCTTTAAATGCATACTCCATGGCATTCTCAGTGCTTGCTACCTTGCACTTCTTTGATTTATTAAAAGCCGAGAAAGCTATTTTAGTAGGGTATGTGAATATTTTAAGTTTTTCACATGGATATTGTTTTGCGATTTTAGTCTATTTTCTTAGAGGCTTCAAAAATGATTTTGTAGGCACTCAGCTGGTTCAAGTGTAGCAGTTAAAACATATTTCGAAGCTTCTGAATGTGTTGCTGCTATAATTTTGATTGCCCATGCAATTTTTGCTCCACTTACTTCACCCAAAGTTGTTAAAGAGAATCAACCAAGACAAGATAATGAAATGAAAGAAGACAACGGTTCTATCAGAAAAAATCCAATTGTTGAACTTTACATGTCGTTGTCCAAGATTATCAAGAACATTGCAATGACCATAACAAAGATGATGAAGCCGATGATAGATATACTCAACTCTTTGTATAGGAAACTATTATCAGCTATCCTGCTTTCTCCCCCTGCGATAATGCTGGTAATACACTTTTCCATGCAGTACTATATGATCTTTGTTCTGATTACATCAACTTTGATGGTTCAATCATTATTGGAAAATTTAATAATTCAAGAGAAACATGGAATTATTGGCTCAATTACAATTACATTATGAGAACCGTTTCATTGAATCAATGTTCCTTATATAATTCCTTATTTTCAAGTTCATATGGTCATCTATGTAAGGAAAAAAATCTGATTATATTGTTTCTTGTTGAATACTATTCTGTGCATTTAGTTTCTATCTTTAGTTTGAAAGCAATTCTTAAGTTGACGCCGTCTATAATTTGTCATGACTCATGACCACTGAACTAAGTTGACGCCGTCTATAATTTGTCATGACTCATGACCACTGAACTAATGACCCTTTTTTCATATGAATATCAGGTAAGAATGGCAATTGATAAGTTTGGTACTGCTGCAGTTCGAAATTCATGGTATGATCCAAAACAGGTCTCTGAGCATGTTCTTAGTGGTTATACAAAGGTAATCTCACAACAATTGTTATTTTACTATTATGTAACAATATTCTCTTTTTTACTTTCGTTCGTTTATGCTCACCTGGGTGTTAGCATTGAATGCAGCCATTGAGGGTTAAGGATTGGGATACGACACTAGTGGAATTCACTCAAAAATTTTGTGAGGAAGATACCGAGGTAAGAAACACAAACTCAACTCTGCTTCTAAGCATCGACAACCTTCCTCAACAACCTTCCTTAATACATCGACAACCTTCTGATACAAGGTCCCAAAGGTTCATAGCCATGTAATAGTATTATTTTTAATTTTTAGAACTTATTAAGACAACTACTGATGCTATTTATTTTGTAACCTACAATAGCTGTATTCTGAATCCTAAACTGAGTGCAGATTTTTTTTTAAAAAATATTTGAAACTTGCGGCGGTTCAAACCGCCACAATATACCTTAGATTTTTTTTTTAAATATTTGCAACTTGCGGTGGTTCAAACCGCCACAATATACCTTCACAATCAACAATGAAAACAAAAATCATTAAGCAAGTTAAGACGGTTGGAAACCGTCACAATATGGAGATTAAGGCAGTTAGCTACCCGTCGTGAAAATAACGACGGTTTGTACGACAGTTTTCACAACCGTCGCACTACGGCCTCGCGACAGGACTGAAACCGTCGTAACTTACAAATTGCGACGGTTCTAACCGTCGTAACTTACAATTTGCGACGGTTCTAACCGTCGTAATCTGCCAAAATGAACCGTCGCAATTTGCTAATTTTCTTGTAGTGGAAGTGGACATGTTGAGGGTTATTAAACTTCTATCTAGGGACTAGTTTTTTGCAAATTTTAGTGGTCGGGTTGTTATTGATCCATTGGTGTGGCAAAATAACTCGTCGTTCTATTTAGTCGGTTAGTGGTTTTGTTGTCGTTTCTTTTTCCGTTTGTCGGTTATTGTAATTATCTTGAACGGGTTGATCACCCCTTGTGCTCATTTTAATATATTCTCTTTGCTTATATAAAAAAACAAACAACATATATCATTTCGACATTATTCAAATAAAATGGTAACAACATGTATATTTGTGTTTAAATAAAATCATTCCACATAAAGAATTATACAGATTAATAAAATTTAATAAAATTTGTAGTAGCAAGTGCCAATTATAAAATATACTATTACAGCTCAGGAAAAATCGCAAAACTCTAAAATATAAGCAAACATCATATGTACAAATTCATAGTAATATCATCATAATCAACAACAAACTTTGTCAAATCTACAAACAATAGCACTTTAGAGACCGCATGGATCTATCTTAAATCCCATTTGGATCTCAGAGTAACTCATACAAACAAACAGATTCATAAATCGCACCAATAAAGTTTTGCTCAAACCTTATTTAGCCAAAAATACACAGATCGTAGAAAATCAAAGAAAAATTACATTACCCCAAATGCGCTGATAGGAGGGTAAGGAACCCTCACTATCCTAAATGCTTATGTCACCCATCAGCAGACAACCCCCTTACCTTAGATTTCCAGCAAGGATGATAATTTCAACAACTATTTGGATTTTGCTATCAAACTTCGCTCTTCTTCCTAAAATTCCCTCTCATCCTTTGACCTCTTTTTCACATATGTCCGAAATTTATAAATCCTAGTTTCTCCCAACACTTCAGTATATATATGAGCTCTATTTCTCAAAATTACAATTTTTACCAAGCTTACTTTTAACTTCTCATCTCTCACCTCACACTCTCCTCGATTAACATAAATGGCCCAATTCCTATTTAATTAATTAAATTATTATTTAAATTAAATAAATATTTAAATTAAATAAATATTTAACTCAAATAATTATTTAATCAGGATTCTATATCCTTTAATATTTAATCTTATTACAACAATAACTAATATGACTAATTATCTGTAATAATTCAATAATATTTTATTTATATGGTCTCAAATCTCATAACTCCGGTAATTAGTAAATTACCAAATACCCCCACACTCTAAAAACACCGAAATTCGCATATACTGAATAAATCACACTAACAATTAAATAAAATATTTTATTTATAAGTTGGGGGTGTTACACAATCTCTAATGCATCTCACATAGCCTTGGCGGTATCACAATGAGAAGCCCGATAAAAATCATCAACACCCAAAGAGGATGTGAGAATGATTTTTGCTTTCCAATCATGTGACCACAATTTCCAATCATTAGCATCCCAATGTACTTCCGGTTTAGGTAACACCTTCATTGGTCACAATTATTTCATTCGGACCATTTTGAATAACATCCTATATACCTTTGTCAACGGAGTTGACGTGAATACGCATAAGAGCTTTCCAATAGCCATAATTTTTGCCGGTGAAAATTGGTGCTATATTTTACGCTCCCTTAGGCACGATAGCCATTCTTCTAAAGAGTAAATATCAAGCACAAAATTAACCAGAATTTGATACCACTAGTTAGACGATATACTTTGATCTAGAGGGGGTGAATAGATCACAAATTTAAAACCAAAACATTTGGCAAAAATTTGTTTTCAAAAATTTATGGCACAGCGGAAACAACCTGAATCGAATCGTCTAACCGAACCTACTATCTAAAAATGATGGAATGATAATGAACACAAATTATTAAACAACGATTAATTCACGGATCAATCAAATGCAAAGTTGTTCGTAAAGCTTATATCCAATGAACACCAAGCGATAAAAATACTCAAAGACAATTTATCGAACACTTTGTGTGCGATCGATGACGTTTGGAAATTCAATTTGTTTTATTAATTTTAAAAGCCAATCACAACCAAAGTGATTATGATTATATCAACAACAACATTTTAAAAGATAGTTGAAAACAATTTTCAATCGAATTAATTGAAACAACAACATTATTGATAATTTGTAAGAACAACAATTAGAGAGAGAGAGAGAGAGAGAGAGTGAGAGAGTGAGAGAGATTTGTTAAGACAGTTCCCCAATCGGCCTCGCTATGGATACGTCTGCCCTTAATTTGAAATCAAATTGAGATACTTGCAATTAACCTTATCTTTGCAAAAATATTTATACAAGAAGTTAAGAACTCTAAACCAACACACCATATGGTTTATTGTTGATTCAACCACCTCCAAAACCTTTATCAAAGCTTGATCAAGTCACCAACAATGTAGCTACAATCCACCGATTATCCCGAGCACGCACTTGTTGAACCCAAGATTTTCGAACATGATTCACTATCTAGCGCTACTCCTTTGCAAGGAAACCACCTTGTCCCAAGGCCTTCATTCGGTCGAATCCGTGTTGAATTGATCTTGTTTAAAACCTTCAAATCCCAATGATCTTGAAAGAAAACCCCACCTTGGTTTTCTTATTTGAAACACACAAAGATCCCAACCCAATATTCTCGGTTACACCAACTCAATTATGTATGCATAGAAGAAAGGTTGAAGATGATGAGAATGTTTTGTAATTTGGTTTCTTTTAGGTAATTCACTAGTACCTTGCTAGAAAAAGGTGCATGTATGAGTATATATAGGTATGTGAAATAATGAGCAAAAGGAATGCAAATTGTTGGAGCAAAAATAAAATTTTTAAAGGTGGAAAGTCGTATGTGTCGGCCTATCAAAGCAACAGGTCAACCTATCAAGGTAATCAGGTCGATCTATGAAGGTTACATGTCAACCTGTGAAGGTTATGCATCGCCTATGTGCTGACCTAAGTGGGATGACCTATGGAGAGAGGATACAACCTTTAATGTTGATCCGTGGCAGTTGACCATAAATTCTTTGTGCTAACCTATACTGATTCTGAAACTGGTATAGGTCGGCCTGTTTACGCATGTGCTGACCTGAAATGACTTGGCAACTCAAAAATATGCTTTTCAATGCAATTTTGATGTAAGCTTCTTTTTCAACTCACTTGAATGTTTCCTAATACTAAGATGCTCATCTAGAATGGAAGGATACCATCCAATATACATAACGCTATACTTTCCTAATTTTGGCATCACTCAAAATCCAAAAACTCACACAAAAATAATTGAAAATAAAAATAATAAGGTCACGTCAGAATAATGGCATTAAAATAAATAAATAATAAAAGACTTAATTGTAATTTTGGTCCCCCTATTTTGTATTTTTTTGTTTGTTTCGGTCCCCCATTTTAAAAACCACTTTTTCGGTCCCTTTTTTAAGTTTTGTGTTGGATTTTGGTCCCTTTTAGGGGACTAAAATCCAACACAAAAACTTAAAAAAGGGACCAAAAACGTGGTTTTTAAAACGGGAAGATCAAAATAAAATAAAAAATAAAATAGGGGGACCAAAGTTACAATTAAGCCAAAATAAAAAAAACAATTGTCCATTATGGGCGCCACATAGACTTTTTTGCCTAGTCATTTTTCCGCGGGTCTAAAACAATAGAATCTTCATGTCGCAAGATTGAAATCTAATTTTTTTTTTACAAGAGAAAAAGTTAAATTCTCCTATATGTTAGGGGACAAAATACTTATTAACGCATTTGTTTTTGTTTCGTTCAGGAATCAGAAATTGATGCAGTTGGATAACTGATGATCTCGAACGATGGTGTTGAACCATAAATGGATAACTGGTGATCTTGAACGATGATGCCGATCTCCTTTAAGGAGGCGTAGGTGGACCTGCATGATTAACACTTCAACACCCAAGTCAGTTCAAGATCTAAGATAAGTGTAGTGAAAAGTGGCGATCGAAGAATGTAACTTACTCTTTGCATGTGAAATGATTTTATATATTTGGTCAAATAAAATAGATTTGAAATGGATTGAACCTTTAGTCATTGGAGTTTTTGGCCAGTTCAAAACAATTATCCCAAAACTTTGTCAATCACTAAAGTAACAAGAGGGAGTCTTAATAAGACATTGAATATTTAGCTTTGTAAATAAGTAATTGCATATATAAATATTACCTTTACATATTTTTCATATTTTTATGTAAATTTATTTGAAAATAGTATTTAGATGTGTACTAATCTAATTTTTTTTTATAAGTAAGGAATGTATTGAAAGGAGTATAAAGGGTAATATTCTATTACAATTTATTAAATACGAGATACAAAATAAAAAATAAAATAAAATATGATTTTGATCAGACCACTTCCATTTGGTTTTAAATATACACAAAAAGTGACAAAGATTTTGTCTAAATTTATACCAGATATATATTCATTCTTGTTTTTGTTTAAAATAATAGGAAATGTGTAATTAAATTTTCGTCATATAAATTATTTTCTCACCTCTAACACATCTAAGTGATTTCTTATTCTTTCATCACTAAATATTTAATGATAATAATAATAATAATAATAATAATAATAATAATAATAATAATAATAATAATAATAATAATAATAATAATAATAATAATAATAATAATAATAATAATAATAATAAGAATAATGGTTAATAGTCATTTACCCCCTGCAATATTGGCGAGTTTTGATTTACCCCCTTTAAAAAAATAATTTTGGATTACCTCCCTGAAATTTTGGAGTACCCCCTAAGCGTGTAAAAATCAGGGGATAAATAAAAAAATATTTTACAGGGAAGTAATTTTTCTACCTAGGGGGCAAAAGACTTAGAATTTTAAAATTTCAGGGGGTAATCCAAAATTATTTTTTTAAAGGAGATAAATCAAGAGTCGTCTATATTGCAGGGGGTAAATGACTATTAATCTTAATAATAATAATAATAATAACCAATTAATAATATAAAGTTATTTTATTAGCTTCAAATATATTCGATATTCGTTGATAATTTGTCATTGAATTGGTTATAATAGTTTAATTTTATTTTTATAGGATGAGATGAAGTGGCGTTTTAAATGTAATACATAATATACTAATAGGAAAAATATAGAAAAAGACAAGATAGTATACAATAAAAAAATTGTATATAAAAATAGGATTTTTTTTTATAAACAAATTAAAACAAACTGTTGACATTGATTAATAAGAATAGTTTAGACTCTTACATCAATTTTAATCTATAGTATTATGAAAAAAGAAGTTTACAAATAAATGAAAAACTTCATCGAACATATCTTCGACACTAATGACATGTGTTAGATATATCCAACCACTTAAGAATACAATGTTCATGATACACATGTAAACATGGACTAGGCAATTGGATAGCTTTTGACCCAACTAGAAGTTCTACAAGACAAATTGAACATGGCTTTAGAATCTTTTGTTCCTTCTTCAACTTGAATTATCTTAAGATTGGTATGATCACGTCTCTTAGTAACTTCAATGTCTCTTCTGACTGAAGCTTGGTTGATATTTTTTTCGAGAAAATTAAAGTGATCATCTTAGACATAAGCATCAGCTAGCAATACATCTCGAGTATTCATCCTATGTCGATTTCTCCTAAGATTGGTGTTAGTCCTTCTTTGGGTAGGTATAGTGCCTCTTCTTACTGGAGTTTGGTTCATGTTGTTTTCGTGAAGAATATAGTGATCATCTTGGTCATAAGCATCCTCTAAAAATACATATCGAGTACTCATCCTATGTTGATTTCTCTCTAAATTAGTGTATGACAGTTGGTTGCATTTACAAGGTAATATTTAAAGCATGAATGATTTTCTACATTTGCAATCTATCAACTGAGCATTCTGGTCATCATTCGAGTACTCATCCTAATGTTGATTTCTCTCAATTCATTGTTTAATTTGAAGCATGAATGATTTTCTACATTTGCAATCTATCAACTGAGCTCTTTTTAAAGGTTGAGCTCCCTTCATTTTTGGTTAAGCTCCATTCTTTGTTTAACTTGAAGCAAGAATGATTTTTTGCATTTGCAATCTATCAACTGAGTTCCCTTCTTTAACTAAGGGTTATTCCAAAAAATACAACAACGACAACATCAACACCATTATGTGAGATAGATTGCAAGGGCAGAAAAAAATGTTTTGTTCAAGATTGAAGAACATTGAAGATTTTTCTGTCTTGCAATCCATCCCAAAGAATGATGCTTGGGGCGGCGGTAAAATATGTTTAACGAGTGATTTTATAATAAATTCTTATTATTGTATGCCTCGGTTAAATAGAAAATCGAAGGGTTAGAACATTTGGTTTACACTTATAAACAAATAGAATTATAAATTGCGATAGCTAGGAATCGAAGCTTGTACTGATTTGTTTATTCACCTCGGTTTTTAGGGAATTTATGTTTTTTTTAATAATAAAAAATAGCGCGCATTGGCTTTATACCTCAGTTTTCTATTGTTTGAGGTGAAAGTTTCGTTATAAAAAGCATTATTTGTTGTAATGTGTAAATCTAAGGCTATCGATAGACGTTTGATTGAGAACAGAATTAAAAATAACAAGATTAAGAATTAAATAAAACGAGACCGGAATGTAATTTTCGGGTACCTTCAAAACTCAGGTAAAATTTAGCACTTCAGTTTGTTTTAAAAATCATTTTCGGAGGAAATATTAATTTAAAGATACTACTCACTTTCTCATAGCCCGTGTCAGATTCCAGAACCATAGTTGCCTATTGTCGCACGTACAAGTTATAGTTTCGGAAAACTTTTTTAAAATCGATAAGTCCTAATTAATTAATAAAGCATTGTCGCTATTTTTAGAAATTAAAAATCTAAATTTTATGATCAGATACCGGTTTCACTCTGTCGCACTATCAATCGATATTTGAGTGCTTTCGCTGTCGCGCAAAGCTTTTGACTTTTCGAAGAAAAATTTAGAACCATAATTTTTTTTAATATCAAAAGTCAGTGTTGTTTTATTTTTTCGACTCCCGTTGGAACGACGGTCCTCACATTTTGGTCTCTCTTAATTTAAGCTAGCATATGAGATACGTGAACAAGCATAAATAGAATACTAATAACAGTAAACATATTATACATGTTCATGGAAGTAGTAATAACAATGGAATATAAATTAATAATTAAAATGGTAAGACAAGATTAATAGTATATAAGTTTGACAATTAAAATAGACACAAAGCAAGATTAAAGGTAATTTAGTAAAATGACATGTAAAAGCTTCAAACAATAACAATGACAGTAATAAATAATTGTAAGAGAAAGTAAATTAAACCTGAAAATTAAACTACAATTTGCTCCAAACGGAGTCTTTAATTTGGTACAGGAAATAAAACTTTGCTGGAAGTTAATGCTGGAATATAAACTTGCTTCAAAATAAACACTAAGCTGAACGCTAATTTTTACAACAATCCCTCGATGTGAGAAATTGAAGCTTTTAAGAAATAATTTTTGTGCCTAACTATGCTTGGATGTTGAAAACTGAAAACTAAGGCTTATTTATAAAGTTGAATCTAGTAGAAAGTGTCCTAAAATCGTGTTAGAAGAGTGGAGAAAAAAATCTGCAAATGGAGAGAAACTGAATCCACGTTGTTGTTATTTTTCTGAGCTCAAAGTCCATGGCAAACGCCATGAGTTTAAATATTATGCCTGTTGATTTTTTCTTGCTTTTTGGTGCGTAGGTGCTTGCCATGTCATGGCAAGCACCATGGAAACGCCATGGTGAACGCCATGAGTGCAGAATCTTATCCTTTTCCCCGTTATCACTATTTTTGTCCTGTTTTCTCGCACAGATGCTCCTACTTGACAAATACCTGAAACAAACACAATATACCAACATAATACAATAAAAACATATAAAATTGACCCTAAAATGCATGTGAATCGAGTCAAAATACATTATGTATTTTCGTGTTATCAAACTTCGTCTAAGGAGACTTTGGATTCTATATTGGAACTGCAAGAGGTGCGTTTTGTGTGGAAATTTGAGCAGTAAGAAGAAAAAAATTTGTTTGATGATGTTGTTTCATTTCTATGTTTCTCTATGAGATTGTTTGGATAAACTTCTCACCAAGCTGAGTTAACTATTGCAACCAATATTGTTAAAATTGTTATTTAAATCTCTCTTTTAACTTCTCTGTTAGATTTTACAACTTTATAAGAAAATTTTCTAAGCATGTGTTTAAGTTTAGCTGCATTTCTATCTTAAGCATGTGCTGTTCTTTTTGAACGTATGCTTTGTTAATGCTCTTTGTGACCGTATCTTGCAGTATAGCATCTTCCAGAGACAAGTTTATCAACAAATGGAAAAGGATGACACAAGTGACAACTGGTGCTGCTGCAATTAAAGGAAAACATGCTTTTAATCGGGTGAGGTTTTTTTACTGGAATGCGAATTCAACTATGTGACACCAATTATTTTACTCTTAATTTGTTGTTCATGTTGCATTATATCAACAATCAAGTTGCGGGCTATATGGGAGAACCTAGTAGAATGATCAAGCGGATGCAACTTATGTGCTTAGAAAACACATGCTGACATTGATCCTGAACTGCTGGACGATTCAGAATTTTACCAGCAATTATTGAAAGAATTTTTGGAGACTGTTGATCCTATATCATCAGGTAACAATTTCATTTTGGCTGATTAATTTTAGTATCATATATTACTTTATCTAGTTTTTCCTCATTACCATTCTTAAATAGTCAGTTCAATATTTCTTATGCATTGAAGTCCATTTTCTCATTTTCGTCTATTTTCACTTGAACAGGGAAAGCATTTTATGCTTTGAAAAGAATGCAAACAAAAAAGAGGAAAATCGTCGATCGTCACGCCTTAAAAAGTCACAAGATAAGGTACACAAAACCATCACAACTAAATTCCTTTTAATACCCTTTCACGAGAGGAAAATGAAACCATTCGTAAAAGTTGTCTGCTGCTTCCGAAGAAAATTATTGTGGTAGCAATTTAAGTTTAATTGAAGTTTGAGATAACTTTACGTGCATGATACATGAGCAAACCTTGATCAAGTAGACATAAGTATTGTTACAAATCGATTATCTCAAGAAAATTTAAATGTTATTTTACAAGCTGCAAGACAAGTATATTATATTTTACTCTTTGAGTTCATATTTCAAATTTTATGAAAACATAATTAAGTTGAGTTTGTATCTTATTTTATTTTATTTTCAATAGGTTACAGATGTTTCTGGTGCTTCAAACCAGACAAATTCTCGAAGTTCATGTACGGATGAAGATGGAAGAGAGGAAGATTAAAAACTTTTTTTTTTCTTAAATATGTTTTTGTGTTTTTTTGTTGTCGTAGCATCTATTTTGGTGATTGTTATTATAATGGAATTGGATCTTCTCTCATTTTTTTTCTCATGCCCTCTCTCATGTGCAATTTTAAACCATTGATTTAATCCAACAATTAAAAACATAAAAGAGAAAATATAACATTTAAAGATGAGAGAGAAATGCATATCTATTTTTATTTTCATTTATTTTTATCAGTTTTATAGTTTATTATCATTTTTATGTTTTATTATTATATCAATCATTTAATTGAAATTGAAAATAAAAACAATTTGATTAAGGAAAAATTATTATATACAGCGCAAGGCCGACCCAACACATCTTGAGTTTTAAAAAAAAATAAAATTAAATCTTTTTAACATAATAATAACATTTTAGTAAAATTTATAGATATATTTTTAAATTGTAATGAATTTTTGAGATGGAAAAAAATTATTTAAATTTTTAGAATTGATTTTTCGTTAAAATTTATTTTTCATTGATAATAAAATCATCATGTTTAGGTAATCTTCTCAATATATTTTCAAAAATTATTTAAAAAAGTATTGTTAAAATTTCAAAACATAAAAATAATAAATATCAAGTTTCTTGTTATGTATTAAGTTTTGAGTTTTTTATATATCTAGAAGAGTTATTTTTAAATTAACTAATACAAAATTTTAACTGCATCTTAAAATCTTAGCCCTATAGTTTCTTTTAATCTAAAGATTAATTGATAATTTATATTCTCAAATGAACAAAATATTTCTAAAAATATTTATACAAATAAATCAACATCATATAAATTATATTTTCTAAGAAAATAATTTTAAAATCAACATATATTTTCTAATTTAAAAATATCTTCTAAATTTTTTAAAATTTAAGAAAATCAAATATATCTTCTAAATTTCTTTTAATTTAAAAAACAATCTTCTAAGAAAATCTACATCATATAAAAATATCTTTAAATTAAAAAAAAACATATATCTTTAATTTGTTTATACTGTCTGTAAGAAAATAATACATTTTTAAAAATTTGTAGCATATACCTTTTATATTATTTTTAGAATTTACTTTAATTAATTTAGATACAAGGATTTAAATATGCAATATTTACTAACTTATAACTTATTTTATTTTATTAATTAAAAAAATATTAATTTAAAATATTTAATACTAAAAAAAATAAACTTAAAAAAATATCTTTTAAGTCCGCTAAGCAAGCGAGTAGATCCTAACGAGATGAAACTAACGAGTTGAACAGAGTTGTTCATGAATTTATAACGAGTCGAGTGTGAACTTTAAAAAAAGTTCGTGTCAAACTTGAAACGAGATTTGAGTTGAACCAATTCTCAATGAGTCGAGTCGAGCTGAGACAAATTTGACTCGACTCGACTCATTTCCAACCCTAGATACCTAGTTAATTCTTTTGTGTCATTGATTCATTGTCGCTTTTGATTGTTGTCACGTCACCCTAAGCATACAGGTTAGAAATTGATTGTCCTATCTAGGGTACTTAAGTATTTTCCAAAACTTAAAAAATTATAAATTTTAAAATGTCGACTTGGAATTTAAAATAATTGAAAATAAAAATAATAAGTCCACATTAGCATATTGGCATTAAACAAATAAAAAATAAAAAATAATTGTCATTTTTCATGCCACATAGGCTTTTTTGCCTAGCCATTTTCCCACAATAAAATCTTCATGAGGCAAGTTTGGAATCTGATTTTTTTTTACAGTGAAAAAAGTGAAAGTCGCTTATATGTTAGGGGACAAAATACCTATTAACCCATTTATTTGTTCTATCCAAGAACTAATAATTGATGCAGTTAGATAACAGATGATCTCGAACGATGGTGTTGAACCAAAGATGGATAAGTGATGGTCTTGAAGGATAATGCTGATCTCCTTTATGGCAGCGTGGGTGGACCTGCACGGTTAACACTTCAACGCCCAAGTCAGTTCTGTAAGAATAAGATTTGGTTCTACATTTGGCCTCTGAGTTTTTATGATAACTGCACATGTTATCTAAGAAAATAATTCTGTATGATATGGTTTCTGTCTAGTGTCTGGCTGTTGTCAATATGATTCTGACTCTGATAAGAAGGCGTGTGACGTCATCAGCCTCTGTTATCAACACTCTGGAAGAAAACATATGTGTGTACAAGTTAAAGTCAAGATTCATGAATGTTTCTAATACAACGGTTCTAATGAACGTTAGTTCTGAACATTCTAATTAAGACATTATAAGAAAGGTCTACAAGACTTTTTAATGTGATGCGCTTCTATTGTTACAAGTTCTGAAGATTCTGAAGACACAATTTATGAAGATCAAGTTCTGAAGAGGTTCTAAAGACAAGGTTCTAATTGGACGAAGTGCTGAAGACTCTGAAGACAAAGAATGTGCTTAATGAAATCTGAAGACTCTGAAGACAAGGTTCTGAAGGAACAGGTTCTGAAGACTCTGAAGATTATGCTTCTAAAAGAACGAGTGCTGAAGATTCTCAAGATAGATTCTGCTAAACAAAGATCTTGGAATTCTGAAGACTGGGTTTCTGAAGACTACACAAAGAATGACTCTTCTACAACACGCTTCATCAAGTTTATATCTGATGCCTCTGAAGATGCTAGAAGACTGAAGATCAGAATGGTTTTAAGCTGAATATAATAGTACTAGAACTCTGTATCCTCTACCTCGAAAAGGTGGCGCAGGAGCAACTTTTTGTACAGTGATGTTGACTATTCCTTCATGAGAACGTTGAAATATTGCTATTGGAATATGTTTTCAAGAATACCCCTCAACGGATTTATTCTCTCTTGCTCTATAAATTGAAGACTTGGAAGCTTGAAGAAATGTTGCTTGTTGCTTATCGCTAATGGCTTATTGCTTGAAGCAGCCGCTGATTACAAAGAGAGAAAGATAAAAAGGTTGTTGGTTATTGTTCATACAAAGGAGTATTATTCAACACAGCAAAAAAATTAACATGTAGCAAGCAAAGATGAAGCTGCTACTAAAAGTGTGCACAAACGATGATTATGCTAACACCATATGAAACTACTCAAGTGAGACATTATAAGTGAAACATAGTAGCTTAGTTGAACTTGATGGTTGAATTGGAAAAATCACTATATGCTTAAGAAATGAGTACAAGATGCTGCAAGCTGAAGCTTAAACGAAGAATGCTCAATGAAGAAGAAGTTGAAGCAGAATGAAGAAGAATGCACAACGATGCAACATGCTAAAGCCATGTGAAACTTATCAAGTGAAACATCAATAAGTGAATCATAGTAACTTAGTTGATCTTGATAGTTAACCTAGAAGAAGCATTAACTACTCAGAAGGAGTACATCAGAAAGAAGCTTCACTACAACAAAAGTAAGTTATAACATCGCACCTTAGACAGCGCTTTAATACAAAAGCGCTGCTATAAGTTAAAAACAAGGAAACTAGTCATTTAAAAAAATAAAAGCGCAAAAAAATATAAGACCTTAGACAGCGCTTTGGTCAAAAGCGTTTTATAAGGTCTTATAAATTTTAAAAAAAATTTAATGGAAAATATTAGACAGCGCTTTAGTTAAAAGCGCTTTCTAAGGTCTTATAAATTTAAAAAAAATATAAGACCTTAGACAGCGCTTCGGTCAAAAGCGCTTTCTAAAGTTTTATTAATGTAGGGTTTTGTTGCTCGTGTGAACCACTCTCACAACGCCTCTTTTCTTCATCCCCTCAAATCTCTCAAACAATGGTAGCCACAAGAAATCCCAAGGTTCTAAATTCATCGCGCATTACAGAAAAACGTATCAAATCAAAAGAGAATGCTACTAATGTGCTAACGGAGGACGACGACAGTAGGTGGTGCGCGAAGGAACGGCAGCCTTCGGGGGTGGAGGTGGTGCGCAATTTCGGCAAGGATTCAGAGTGGTTTGTGGCGGCAATAAGAGACTTCACCGAGCAGGCTCCGGCGAATCTTATGGTGTGAGCCGCCATGGAGCTCTGAAGTTAGTTTGATGCTTTTTCTGACTCAATATGATTTTGAATCTCTATGAATTTCTGATTTGATTCCCTATTGTTCTGATTCTTGAGTTAACTAGATTGTTTAGACTCTGTTCTGTGTTACGATTTGATTTCTGAATCGGTTTTGGGGTTGCGATGGCGAGTGGAGTTCCGATTTCAAGGCGGCGGGGAGGGTTCCATTCATTTCTTGACTCTCACTGTTCTAATCTTTCCTTTTCCCATGTTGTAATCTTTGTTTCTTATTGTTCCTCTTTTTGGAAGAAAATTTGTTTATTTATGGATGTTATTGATGATTTGCTTTTGATGTTGTTTGAGTGATGTTAGATTCTTGGTTTAGCATGAGCTTTGACTCGAATATTGTAGAATTTTCTATTGATGTGGTTTGAATTCAATTCTATACTGTTTGATTTTTAAGAGTATTTTGAAAAAAAAAGTTTAGAGATTGTTTGAAACTGAAAGTGATTTTAGGAAATTGTTCATATTGATTAACTGCAGGTATCACTCAAAAATCGGTTTGGATTTGTTTTAGAGTTGTTCATGTTGTTTTGTGTTCAAGATTAAGAATTGTTGTGTTCTATTGATTTGAGTCTATAAAAAAATTGATTAATTATTCAGGTATGGTTACTAGTGCTGCAATATCATCACTATTCTACAATTTGAAACTAAGACATCCAACTCTTGATATACTAATGATTGATTATAATTTGGTGCTTTTAAATCAACCTGTAATAATTATTGGTATTAGTATTGGAGTTGTTTTAAGTAATAGTTTTTGCAGATTGGATGATCACTGTTCTTCTAATTATAGTCTTCATAGGTAATTCGTAACTGACATGGTTTATTTGTTATATTGCATGTGCAGTTACATCAGTGAAGGCTTTTATCAAGGTTCTTGACACATGGAAAAAAGAAACCATAGTTAAAGAGGTTCATAAATATTTCATATTTTAATAGTTTAGATGATTTTCATGTGCAAGTATATAGTTACATGTCTAATCTTTCCTTTTTTTTCTTCAATCTTTTGGAATCAAAAGGAGGCTGTCCAAAGAAATTTTCTTCCAGCCACTAGCAGTGAAGATGTTGAATACAAGTATCTTCCTAGCTCTCCAGATGATGAGTCTCAAAAGGAAATTACACAAGTAAGCATATTTTAATAGTTTTTTTCTTTGTGTGACCTAATCACTTATTAAATGTAATACACAAAAATTCAATTATGTATATAAGGAACCATTCTTAGCAACATTCAATGGAATCTAAATTACTGTCAAACTACCAGGATCTTGTCCCACTCTGAGAGAGGTGGCTCTTGGTGGTTCTACTGGAAGTAAAGCAATGAAACAAGTCTCCCAGCAGATATTCAATTTCGCTTTCAGAGCAGCAGGAGAAGGCATGGAAGCCAGATTTTATTGTTTGACTTCTATTCTCTTTTCTTGCTTTTGATAAACCAAGTGTTTTATAAGGTATTTTGAACAACTTTGTTTATGTATTCTTTTAATTGAATTACAATCTTTGTGTTTTCAGGACCTATAATGTAGATTTGAAGCAATGCTTTGGTTGGATGCAAAAGTACTAGTATAAGTAATATGTGCATTTGTAGAAAAAATGTAATGATTTGTAATTATAAATAGGTGTATATATAATTTTGGTTTGTAATTTTAAATATATATATTGGTTTGAATTGCCAATTGTTTTGGATATATAATTTTGGTGTAAATTGGTACATTTAAATAGGATAAATTGGATTGATTTGAATCTCCAAATTGTGGTATTTTTCTGAAAAAAATTGCTGGTTGAAAAACAGGTCAAATTCTGGTTGAAAAAACCTGGTAAAAATTGTGGTTTAAAAAAATTTATATAAAATTTTTCGTATACCTTAGACAGCGCTTTTGGTGAAAGCGTTGTCTAAGGTGGGGATTAGAAAGCGCTTTTGACAAAAGCGTTGTCTAAGGTGGACCTTAGAAAGCGCTTTTACCAAAAGCGCTGTCTAAGGTATACCTAAAAAAGTTCAAAAAGGTTGACCTTAGACAGCGCTTTTGGAGAAAGCGCTGTCTAAGGTATACCTTATAATGTCATAAAGCGCTGTCTAAAGGTACCATAGACAGCGTTTTTCATTAAATATACCCCCTTTAGACAGCGCTTTTGGTATTACCCAAAGCGCTGTCTAAACCTATAGCAGCGCAGGTTTAGACAGCGCTTAAAAGCGCTGTCTAAGGGCAAAAAAAGCGCTGTCTAAGGTCTTATCTGTTGTAGTGCTTAAAGCTCATGATAAGAAGACGCAGTGCTCATAAGAAAACTTTTAAGCAATACAGAACTAGGGTGCTTTATAATCTCTTAGAGATTTATTTTTAGATAGTTTATGTATTAGAAAGCAAGGAGTTGTTGCTCACATCTTGCTAGAAACACTTAGGTGTTTTTGTACTTCATTTGTGTAATCAGCTTGTAAGAAGCATATATAGTGCACAACAAAAATCCTTGAAAAAGGTAATGTTCCTTGAGCGGTCGAATGATGACCAGAATACTTGAGAGGGCCAGGTCGTTGTTAAACGGCTTGGAGGTTAATTCCTTGAGCGGTCGAGTGAAGACCAGAATGCTTGAGAAAACTAAGTGTGTTTCTAACAGCTTAGTGTATGATTCCTTGAGAGGCGAATGAATGCCAGGATTCTCAAGAAGGCAATGGAAGGTATCCATTGTGGCTGTAATCGTTGATGATTATTGAATTGAGTCCTTGTGATAAGGCGAAATCACCTTGAGGGGTGGACTGGAGTAACTTCGTTAACATTGAACCAGGATAAAAATAATTGTGTTTATTTATTTTTAGGGTTAAATATGTTTTTAGTCCCTATAAAGTTTGAAATTTTATTTTTAGTCCCTCCTGGGTTTTGGCAACAGTTTTAGCTGGTTTTGGCAACGGTTTTTTTGTAAAAACCGTTGCCAAAAGGTAGGGAAAGACTAAAAATGAAATTTCAAACTTTATAGGGACTAAAAACATATTTAACCCTTATTTTTATTTACTAGTTAACATTATTAATTTTAATTCTGCAAAAAGGGACGATAAAGAAACCCAATTCAAACCCCTATTTCTTGTGTTTTTCAACCTTCGAGTTCAAGATCTACGATGAGTGTAGTGAAAAATGAAGATCGCAGAATGTACCTTGATCTTTGTATTTGAACTGCTTTTATACCTTGAATCAAGTGAAATAAATTTAAAATGGATTGGACCTTAATCATTTGAGTTTTTAGCCAATATAAAACAGTTATCCTAAAGCTTTATGGACACTAAAGAAACAAAGGCAAGCCTTAGTAAGACATTGAAAATTTAGGTTTGAAAATAAGTAAGTGTATATATTAAATAATAACTTTACATATTTTTCATATTTTTTATGTAAATTTATTTAAAGATGTTATTTGAATATGTACTAGTCTATTTTATTAAATATGAGATACAAAATTAAAAAAAAAATACGGAGTTTGATCATACCTCCTCCATTTATATGCTATTCTATTTGGTTTTAAATATAAACAAAAAGCAACAAATATTTAGTCTAAATTTAGACCATACATAAATTCTTTTTTCTTTTTGTTTAAAATACGAGTAACTGTAATTAAATTTGTCACAAATTATTTTCTCACCTCTCTAAAACACATCTAAGTGATTTCTCATTCTTTCACCACTGACTATTTTTAAATAATAATAATAATAATAGTAATAATAATATTATTATTATTATTATTATTATTATTATTATTATTATTATTATTATTATTATTATTATTATTATTATTCATCTTAATCTTCATTTTTTGTATTATGGCATTTTAAGCTTAACTTTTGACAAAAGGTGATTGATTTTTTAGTCATTATTTACATTAAAGTTTTTCACGCTAATTAATTAATAATATAAAGTTATTTTATTAGCTCTAAATATATATAAGCTGAAAAGTCACTTATGGTCCACAATAATGTTGCTTTCATCTTAAAATTTTGTCTTTTGCAAGCATCAAAAGTGTTCACCCCATCTTCCCACAATGTCTTTAGCTCATCGATTAGAGGTCTAAGATAGACATCTAAACTTTTACCGGGTGATTTTGGTCCTGGGATCAAAAGGCTAAGGAAAATGTATTCTCTTCTCATGCACATACTTGGAGGAAGATTGTAAGGTGTGACAAATACCGGCCAACACGAGTATTGATGACCAGAAAAACCAAAAGGACTAAAACCATTTGTGCAAAGGCCAAGCCTGACATTTCGAGGCTCTTCTACAAACCTAGGATATGTGGCGTCAAATTGTTTCCAAGCCTTAGCATCAGCAGGATGTGTGATTACTGTTTTATCATGACGCACTCCATCTGCATGCCAACACATATATTGAGCACTATATTTCGACAAATATAAGCGTTGGAGTCTCGGAATAATAGGAAAATATCGTAACACGAAGAAAGGTACATCTTTTTCCTTTATTAAAGACCCAACCTTCGGTTTGAACCGTGGGTGCCCACACACTAAGCAAGCATAACAAATTTTTGGGTCTTTGTTTTCTTTATCATACAACATGCAATGGTTCGGACATGCATCTATTTTCTCATATCCTAATGTCAGGTCAGTAACCATTTTCTTAGATCTATAAAAATTTTCAGGTAACTTTTCTGTCTCTGGAAGCATGCTTTTAATTATGACAATCATCCGATCATAACAACTCTCACTCATATTATACTCAGATTTTAAATTCAAAAGTTGTGTTACAGCCGATAACTTTGTGTGCCTTTGGCATCCATCCCATAATGGTTCATCAGCGTCTCTTAGCAATGCATACTGTCGCGGTGAGAATTGGATGCCAAGCTATTATATTAACTTGAATCGCATTTCTTTGAATTCACCACCGGTCTTTGATTTATCCAAAGGAAAGGTTAAAGATCGAAAAAACCTAAGTTAAGAGAATCTAAGTTCCGGGGTTGGTTACGTCTAGGGAAGGTATTAGCATCCTAAACGTCTGTAGTACTCTACAGGAACCTCTTGTTAGTATTTATGTTATTTATTATTTGCTTGCTAAGGGTATGTGCTAAGGTAAAGACCTAGGGGGTTAGTATCTAAGTATACTCGCCAAGACATCGCATCTTGTGCCTACGTATCCTGACGGGAGTGGAATCAGAGTATTCGTAGTTCCCCTCAAAGAGGGTGAGGAACTCTTGACGGTGGTCAAGGTTCCAGGGGGAGGTAGCGTCTATGGCAAGACACTACATAGAGTGCGGCGACTCTAAAGTTAAATTTAAGTTGAAAAGGGTAGAAAGTGTCCATGGTAGAACACATGTATGGAGTGCGGTGACTCCGATCCTAAGGCTAGGATTAAGAGATGGTCCTAAGGTTAGGCTAAGATGACATGGAGTCAATAATAAATCCTTTTCCTTTGGAATGAGATATAGGCAATTAATACAGGGTAATAGAATCAAGTACCAGACACGAAATAAGGAGAAATGTCATGATATAATTGAAAGCGCATGAAGTCAATAAATGACACACAAGATAGGAGCAGGGTAAATGCCAGATAGGAATCGAATCCATAAACTCAAAAATTAGCTAAATAAAAAACTAAAATTTAAATTTTATCAGAATGAAGAGATTAATAAAAACAATTAAAGAAAAATATTTTGGGATTTTTGTTTTTTTATATTATTAACTAAAAGCATGAATAATGAGAAATATATTAATTCTAAATAATTAAGTGTAAAAAAAAAACTAAAACTATTCTTAATAAAACTAAAAGCTGGACCAAAAAAAAAACTGGATAAGATGAAGCCCATTGTGGGCGTTGGATTGGAAGGGGTGGATCGGGTCATCCTACCCGGTTTGCCTAGGAAAACCGGTTCACCCAAAGTGAATTCTAAATCTCCAAATAACAACGTCACAGTCATAACTTAGTTCTCTCTTTCTCTTTTCTGTTACCCTCTCTCTCTCTCGATCCTGTTCTCTCTCACACTCTCGATGCCATGTTTCTCAAATCCACAAAGTAAAATGAAATTAAATCAAACAGATATCCAAGGAAATCAAAAGAGGGTGCAAGTACCAGAATCAAAGAGTATTGAGGCTAGGGCGGCTTGACGCAGCTAGGACTTCAACGGAGGCCCTTTCACGACGAACGGTGGTTTGTTTTTGATAACTCTGGTGGTGGTGGAGATGCGACCGGAGCGGCGAATCGAGGGCGTAAATGGAGGAGGGCCTGCGGCGATGATTGGCAGTGAACGGAGGCCGAACTGGTTTCAACAACAGCGTTTTGCGATGTGTGGTTGCGAACGGTGCGAGTAACTTCCTTGATGTTGTGACATCGATCGTGCTTGCGTGTGCATTGCGATTCCTCTTCTAAACCATGTGAGCTATTCCTTCACTCAAATTTTCCTCTGCGTGTTTCTCTGTGTAATGTATGTGATACTCTTCTAGTGATTTTGTGTATGTTCTCAATTGTGTGTATTCACTCTGTTATGTGTGTGAATTTTCTCTAAGTTTTCTCTCGTATTGTGTATTGTTGGTGTATGAGAAAACTTCTCTATACTAATACTTCTGATTCTTGTGGGTGGATCTTGGAACTTTGTGAGGTGAGTTTTGAATATTTTTTCTCACTGATTTTCTGCTCTTTTACTCCGCCTCCTTCTGCTATGAAAAATCTCCTTTTTATACACTTGAATGAATGCAAAGCTTTCAATTTTGTCGGTGCCGTTTTGGAAATTACTTGAATCCGTCTGGACATGTCTGATGCTGTTTGCGGCTTGTTTTGGAAGTATTTTAAATTTGTCCTGAACATGTTTGTGACAAACATTGAACTGGTTTTTGATGATGCTTGATTGTGTTGGAATAAAGAATTTGTTTCCGTTTTCGATGTGTTTTGTGAACTATTTTATGAGGAATTGAACTTGTTTTGGAAACTTTATTTTGCCAAAAACCCTTTTGATGATGCGGATCCCCGATATTGATCGTATTTGGAATGTTGATTTTTCCTTGTGAATTATTCATGAAAGGTGTTATTATCATATGTAATTTTATTTTCTACTTTTGTACAGGCAGATGACTTTATGTATAGGGCACCCATGTGGTATTTCTACTTTTGTACAAGCAGTACTTTGAGACATTAGTAATGTTATACATGTATGTACTAACAAAACTATGAGTTTTATTTTTGTATGATGGATAAACTTGTTACTTTGAATATGCCCTGTTGCGTTCTACTTGCATGTTGTAGGCCAAAATTTCAATCATATTATTCTGCACCGTCCACTGTACATGCCAATAGTTTAAGTATTTCACAACACTATCTATATTCTGACGGGTGCAACAGCTTTGTATGTGGCTCAATCATCAATTTACAAAATTGTAATAGCTTCTTTGAGATGTCTTTATACGGAATACGCCAATGACCACAATTTTCTAATCTTGGACCCATGGCGCCAATACATAACTTGAAATTTGACCTACCATTATATTACCCAAACTTGAGAAATGTAAATCATGGCCCAAAGTCAATTTAAAACCATAATGAATCAAAATACCATCTTGAAATTGAGTTTGAGGAAACGTGAAACATGGTCCAAATCAACTTGGAACAATAACCTGAGCACTAAGAACTCGAAGCCCAAAAAAAACCATCTTGGAGTCAAATGTGAAATAAACTTGAAAAGTCTTGAAAATGTCTACAGCCTTGATCCAAAACTCCCTTTAACCACTTTGGGAATAGTCCAAGGGAAATCTTCGAGAAAGGTTCAGCATGCTTCTAAACAATCTCACGCATGGTCCAAGACATGGGATATTGGTCCAAATTCATCTTGAGAAACACTTGGAAAATCATAGCCCAAGATCCATTTGAAACACTAGGCCTAATCACCAGTTGATTCTGCACTGAAATGCTTGATCATGAAAGTGAGTACCATTTCCCCTTTAAATCAATGTACCTACAAACTTGTTAGCCAGAAATGAGCATGTACAAAACTTTATGACTTAATTTCTAGAAGATTATGGCCAAAGACCTAATAATCTTACAAAGAGAAGAGTGAAAAATCTTAGGGTCAAAAATTAGGGTATGACACATACAATTTAAAAGCTGACGGATTGGGATCCTCTGTGAGCAAGCCTTTAAGTTTTTGTATGATAGCAAATTATGTTATAAATGCAAATTGTGTGATATGCATGGTTAGTTGGTATATACATATGATTTCATACATATACTATGTTTAAAAGACAAGGCAAATTGATACATATCATCATTAAAATCATAAAACAATTTTCCTTATGTATGTATCGATACATGTATGCCTTGCATCGACACATTCCTTTGGTATATTCACAAAAACAATTTTGCTTCAGTATGTATCGATTCATACGACACTTGTATCGACACATGCTCCTTTGTAAATGGGCTATGTATCGACTCATACGCATCATGTATCGATGCATGATTTACTTCACATTTTGGAATTTAACAGTTACAGTATGCATCGATGCATACTACCATGTGTCGACTCATGTATGTATTATACTCACTATGCATCGACGCATACGACTCTTGTATCGATACATAAAGCTGTTTGTTGCTTTTAACGTTTTCTGTTTTCATATATAAGTGTCATGACAGTTCAGTTTGAAGTGAAGAATTCGCAAGTGTGAAAATTGAGCAATCAAAGCAAAAGGCAAGTTTGGTGTGCATCAATTGTGAGCAGCTTTAGAGACCTGAAAGATACTTTGTCTTCATCATCTTCTCAATCTCTTTAATTCAAGAACATCAACACATAATCATTTTTGTTCTTCGGATTAAAGGATCTTCGAGATAACGTTCAGTGGTACGATCAAGGATCTAGCTGAGTTGAAGATTCAAAGGGGGTTTCGAGGAAAAACCATCTGGTTTGTCCTTCAAGAACGGGTGTGTTCTTGAGGGTTTGTTAGTCACGATTGCAGAACATATTCAGCCGCAGCGTAGGGGTTTGGAAATTTGGATATTTCGTAAACAGGTCGTGGAACCGGTGAATTGTTTGCATTTCTTGCAGGGTAAATTCTTGATCAAGCTCAGATCAAGTAAAGGTTCATACAATAGGAAGATCTTGGGGTTTAGATTTCTGGATTTGTATTGTAACCTTGTAAACAACGAATTCAGCATTATTGATATAACAAGTCTCAATTTCAGTTTTGAAATTGAGAGGGAGACGTACCCACCCGCGAGGACGAAAGTGGGGAACTTCCTTACCAAATCTCTGCGTATCGTATTCTATCTTTATCTCTTTACGTTTTCAACAATTTTGTGATTCGTTTGGTGTGTTGCGTATTAAAATTTCAAGATACAATAGTGGTACGAAAACCTTTGTCAAAATCACCATTATTGTTAATCGTTGAATGCATACACGCCAAGTGTTTGACAAAATTGTTTGCTGTGTTTTTGTTCATTGGAAATAGCCTTTGTATGATAAGTGCATTTGAGTTGATTCTAATTTGGTGTTAATAAATCTTTGTCATCCTAATAAATCCAGCATAAACTCGTGTGTCCGGTTTTCTAGTAGCTGGTCCAGAATAGACGGAAGTCGATTCGGGATCATAATTTTCCGCTAACTCTGATTTACTTTTAAATCCTTGAATTTCAAGGAGGTGATCTATTCACCCCCCTCTCGATCACTAGCCACACCGTCTAACAAGTGGTATCAGAGCGCCGGTTCGCTGGTGCTTTGTGGCTGCTTGTAACGATATGGATTCTGAACCAAAGGGGGCGTATAATAGAGCGCCTGTTTTCAACGGTGAAAATTATGGCTACTGGAAAGACTGCATGCGAGTTCATATAAATTCTGTGGATAGGAATGTGTGGGCTGCCATTCAAAATGGTCCTTTTCAAATTACTATGAGAAATGAGGCTGGCGCCATAGTTCCTAAACCAGAAGATGATTACGATGAGAAAGATGAGAAAAAGTGGTCGAGTGATTGGAGAGCTCGAAATATGCTAATTTCAGCACTTAGTGCTGATGAGTATTACAGGGTATCCCATTGCTCGACAGCTAAAGAAATGTGGGATGCTTTAGAAATTTCCCATGAGGGTACTACTGAAGTAAAACAGTCCCGTATTAACACACTTAATCAAGAGTTCGAACTCTTTCGCATGAAACAAGGAGAATCTATCTCTGACATGCAAAAGAGATTCGTTCATCTCATAAATTGGTTGAATGCACTTGGAAAACCTGTTTCCAATGAAATAGCTACTAATAAAATTCTGAGATGTCTTAGCAGGGAATGGCAACCTAAAGTAACAGCTATTAAGGAAGCCAACGACCTCACGACGCTTACGATTACAACTTTATTCGGCAAGCTGGAAGAACATCAGCAAGAACTGGAAAGTCTCGAAATATTTGAGAAAAAGAGTAAAAAGGAAAAGAATAAAGACAAAGAGAGTGAGAAGAAGCCAATAGCTCTTGTGGCCTCTAACTCAAAGTCCTCACAAAAAGAGCAAAGCGACAATGATTCAAGTAGTGACGAAGATTCGGGTGATGAAGAAATGGGACTTTTTGTTAGGAGATATAATAGATTCATTCGAAAGAATGGAATCCAGCATTCCGACAAAAATCTCATTAAGTTTCGAAGACAATCTATAGAGTCAAAACAGGAAGAGAATAAGAAGCATAGAGTAAAAGGATCTTGTTTTAATTGTGGTAAATCTGGACATTATAAAACAGAATGTCCTATGAAGAAAAAGGACAAAGGAAAAGCTCCACCAAAAAGGTCAAATAAACAAAGAAGAGCTTATATTGCATGGGAAAGTGATAGTGATTCATCAAGCTCACAAAGTTCAAATGATAGTGATGAGACAGCAAATCTGTGTCTTATGGCTCACACCAAAAATCAGTCCCACCACAAGAAGAAAATCAACGATAAGAAAGTAAGACAAGCCTACTATAGTAATGTTTCTTCTATGTCTTTTTCTGAATTGAAAATAGCTTTTGAAAAACTGCATAACGAAGCTGTAGATGCTTTTAAAAGATTATCTTCCGATAAACAAATTTTTTCATTCTTGGAAGGTAAAGTATACAAAGCTGAAAAAGATTTAGAAAGCTTGAAAGCTAGTATTGCAGAAAATTCAAAAGATATTAATTTTAACAGATGTAGTAAAGTTAGGTATTGTGAAGCTTGTCATATTTGGCAACAAGAGGTTAAAACTCTTAAAGTCAAATTGGATAAAGCTTTACAACCCAAGGTTACTTATGCCGTTGATTCTAGGTTGTTTAAGAAATCATTAAATCCACCATATGCAAAATACTCTTTTATTCCAAAGGATTTAATGACCAAAAATAAACAAATGCATCATCATGGCTTATGTCACTATTGTTGTCGTGCTGGTCATACCATTGAAAAATGCAAGTTTAGGAGATTTCTTGTTCCTAAAGGCATTTATCAATGGAAGCCTAAAGGCAACCATGTTACCATTTACCCACATGGACCCAATGAAAATTGGGTACCTGTTTCTCTCTTTTGATATTGTAGGATGAGTGTCTTGCATCCGTAAATAGAAGATGGTTTCTAGACAGCGGGTGCTCAAGGCACATGACGGGTGACATATCGCTTTTTATAGACTTCAACGCAAAGAAGAAGGGATATGTTACTTATGGAGACAATAACAAAGGAGCTATACTTGGCAAAGGTAGTGTAGGTAATCCCTCTACCACTACTATTTCTGATGTCCATCTAGTAGAGGGGCTTAAACACAATTTGTTAAGTATTAGTCAATTGTGCGACAAGGGTTACAAGGTTTCTTTCACAAAAACTTGCTGCATAATTGAACATACTGAACAGAATGTTGTGTTTAAGGGTGTAAGAGTAAACAATATCTATATGCTTGATCTTTTTGATGTACCTTCAACAAGCTCTAAGTGTCTAGTTGCCTTGAATGATGATTCTTGGCTTTGGCACAGACGCTTAGCGCATGTTAATTTCGATTTGCTTAACAAGGTTGTATCTAAGGATCTAGTAGTCAGTCTTCCAAAAATAAAATTTTCAAAAGACCACCTATGTGACGCGTGCCAAATGGGAAAGCAAACAAGGATATCTTTTAAATCCAAAAATGTAATTTCAACTTCACGTCCCCTTGAGCTTCTCCATATGGATCTCTTTGGACCTTCTAGGACAAAGAGTCTAGGTGGAAATTATTATGGTTTAGTAATCGTTGATGACTATTCTAGATTCACTTGGACTATATTCCTTCATAGCAAAGATGAAACTTTTTCCGCTTTTAAGAGTTTTGCAAAACTGTCCCAAAATAAAATGAATTCTAAAATAGTTACAATTCGAAGCGATCATGGAGGAGAATTTCAAAACTATCTCTTTGATAAGTACTGTGATAAGTATGGTATTGAGCATAACTTTTCAGCTCCTCGAACCCCACAACAAAATGGCGTTGTGGAGCGCAAAAATTGCGTTTTAGAAGAGCTGGCAAGAACAATGCTAAATGAGGGTGGATTACCAAAATATTTTTGGGCTGATGCAGTTAGCACAACTTGTTATGTTCTAAACAGGATTCTAATTCGCCCTATTTTAAATAAAACCCCTTATGAGCTTTTAAAAGGAAGAAAGCCAAACTTGTCACATCTTCACGTATTCGGTTGTAAGTGTTTTGTTTTGAATAATGGTAAGGAAAAACTTGGGAAGTTTGATGCAAAAGCGGATGAAGGTATTTTTCTTGGTTATTCACAATCAAGTAAAGCATATAGAGTGTATAATAAGCGTTTACTTTCTGTTGAAGAATCTGTTCATGTCTCTTTTGATGAGTCTTATCCGAAAAATGTCGGAAAAGGTATTTCTTTTGATGACACAGGTATATCTACAGAAGACATACTCAAAGAAGCTGTTTCGGAAATTGATCAGTCCAAAACAGAAGACAATGAGGAGGAGGAAGATACCAGTCATGTAAAAGATAAGGAAGAAGGACAAGCTGAAGTGAATGATCTTCCACCAGCTTGGAGATCTTCAAAAGACCATCCTATTGACAACATCTTGGGAGACATTTCAAAGGGAGTAATGACTCGTTCTAGGATAAGTAATTTCTGCTCTCACTTCGGTTTTGTTTCACAAGTAGAACCTAAAAATGCCAAAGAGGCCTTGATTGATGAATTTTGGCTAATGGCCATGCAAGAAGAGCTTAATCAATTTAAAAGAAATGACGTTTGGGAACTTGTTCCTCGTCCGCGAGATCATCATATCATAGGTACTAAATGGTTTTTTAGAAATAAGCTTGATGAAAACGGAGTGATAACTAGGAATAAGGCACGTTTAATGGCACAAGGGTATAACCTAGAGGAGGGCATAGATTATGAGGAAACTTATGCTCCAGTTGCTCGCCTCGAAGCTATACGTCTCTTGCTTGCTTATGCGTGTTCTAGAGATTTTAAGCTTTACCAAATGGACGTAAAGAGTGCGTTTCTAAATGGTGTCCTAAATGAAGAGGTATACGTCTCACAACCTCCTGGTTTTGAGAATGCTGAATATCCAGATTATGTTTACAAATTGAAACGAGCTTTGTACGGTCTTAAGCAAGCCCCTCGGGTTTGGTATGAAAGACTTAGCAAATTCCTACTTGATCATGGATATTCAAGAGGTAAAGTGGATACCACCCTCTTCATTAAACACAAGGGAAAACACATTCTTTTAGTTCAAGTTTATGTAGACGATATAATTTTTGGTTCAACTAACATACACTTGGTCGAAGAGTTCTCAAAAGTTATGCAGGGTGAATTTGAAATGAGTCTTATGGGGGAGCTAAATTTCTTCCTCGGTCTCCAAATAAAGCAGCTTGATGAGGGTACAGCTGTGAGTCAAACAAAATACTGCAGAGAGCTGCTCAAGCGCTTTGGAATGAACGACTCAAAATCAATAGACACACCTAAGCCTACCAACGGAAATCTAGATAAAGATGAGCACGGTAAGAGTGTAGATGTCAAACAGTATAGAGGTATGATTGGGTCTCTCTTGTATCTTACTGCGTCAAGACCTGACATCATGTTTAGTGTCTGCATGTGTGCACGATATCAATCGAATCCTAAGGAGTCACACTTAAAAGCTGTCAAGCGAATATTTAGATATCTTCATGGAACATCTAAATATGGGCTCTGGTATTCCAAAGGAAGCGATTGTAGCTTAGTAGGTTACTCCGATTCTGATTTTGCTGGCTGCAAATCAGATAGGAAAAGTACTAGTGGTACATGTCACTTATTTTCAAACTCTTTGGTCAGTTGGCATAGCAAGAAACAGGTGTCTGTCGCATTGTCAACTGCTGAGGCTGAGTACGTTGCAGCCGGTAGCTGTTGCGCTCAGATCTTGTGGCTAAAGCAACAACTACAAGATTTCGATATCCAACTCAAACGTATTCCAATAAAGTGTGACAACACTAGTGCTATAAATCTTACTAAGAATCCTGTTTTGCACTCACGCACTAAACACATAGAGATTAGGCATCACTTTCTTCGCGATCATGTTGAAAAAGAGGACATTGTATTTGAGCATGTTGATACTAAAAACCAACTTGCTGACATTTTTACTAAACCATTAGCAACAGAACCGTTCTTCAACATTCGTCGTGAATTGGGGATTTTAGATCTCTCCTCATCGATGTCTTAAGCATGTTGGTCCTTATTTATATATGTCTCACGTTGGTTGTTAAGCTTTGTTTTTAGACCTCACTCAGACTTCATAAGGTTACGTCAACAGAGGTAATATCATTCCTTTCTAAAATCTCTTTGGAACTTTGTAATTAGTGTATGGTAGAACAAATTCTTTAAGATCGTTTATATGTATTTCATTGCATATGTTGTTTGAACATTAACCTTTGATTCATGAATTATACTTGAGCATCATCATCATGACATAATTCATACTGCATTGACTCAAGAGCTGTTAACAGGTTTCTATGCTCAACAGGTAGTCACAAATTAGTTAAACCAGAGTTTAGCATCAGTATGTATCGATGCAACAAGTGCATGTGTCGACACATTGGAGTTTCCGGTCGATACATTCGTGATATGTGTTGATTCATGTCTTTTGATTTCAAAATTTTCAAAACTTGTTTCAGTATGTGTCGATGCATCCGTGCTTTGTGTCGACACATAGGACATTTTCAAAACCAATTAAGTCGTAAAATGAATCGATCCATATCCCCTTGTGTTGATACATACTGATACTTTTACAATAAATGCATGTTAAATACAGTTGTGGATCGACACATCAGCAAATTTTAAAGGGTTAATTCAGTCTAGACTCTTCTCTTCTCTCATACCCACACGGCTAACCCTAACCTCTTCATCTCCAAAACCCTAATTCACTCCCTATACTTCAAATCATCTTCATCATAATGCCTCCAAGAATCATCCCGGCTAGACAAAGAGGAAGAGGAAAAGGAAAGGAACCCATTGGGACGTCTCGTCAGTCTCCACAACCTCCAGAAATCCCTCCTAGTGCTCTCACTCTTCTTCATCCTGCCATCGCTGAGGAGTTTGAGGCCTCTTTCAAGACGAGGTTAGTTATGAAACCCCATGTATTCAATAAAACTGATGCATCTGACCTCCATCTCAAAGATGTTGTTGATTTGTTGTCTGCACAAAACCTTGGTACATTTTTAGCCATAAATGATGATTATCATGAGGATTTTATTCGTATATTTTATGCTGGTCTGCAATCTGGTAGAGGGTATATGTTCAAATGCTCTATTGGCACTAAAACTTACACTTTTGAGGCCACTGATTGGGACAAGGTGTTTCAAATTCCCTTTGGGTTGCCTGGACTGAAGACCTGGCATGACCAGAGTTTTGACACAGACTTTAAGATAAGGGAATATGTGGCATCAATCTCAAAATTGGATAGACCTCTGGGTGAGGATGAACCACTAACCTCTGGTATGATCACAAGCGTTCCTAGAATACTTCACTGGATTGTCTCGCACATTTTGCGTCCAAAGGCTGGTGGTCATTCTAGGTTGGATAGATCAGATATTCATCTTGTGTATCTTCTTCACAATAAGGTTTCATTAAATTGGCCAAACTATTTTGTGAAACGCATGTTTCTTATGCGTAACAGTGCGAAGAACATTACACTTGGATATGCTGCCCAGATCATGAGAATCATCAAATACTGGAATATAACCATACCCTTAGTACCACTCATATCTCCCTCGTCTGCTCAAGAGTTCAACACGACCACTTTATCTCATATGGGATACCGGTGGGATACGGAGCGTCAATGTTTTTATTTTCTGGAACGAGGCTCTAAAACAAGGGTGTATAATTTTGATGTCCCTTCTGAACAAGTGTTTGTGAATGAAGATCAAATGGATGAAGAAATGAATGATGCAAATGAAGAAAATCAGGCTGAAGAAAATGCTAATGCTGGCTGGGGTGATTGGGTGCCACAAAGGTGGTCTCCAACAAATTATGAACCAGGTCCACGTGTTCCTCCGTTCTCTGGTGCTGCCTCCTCTTCAATTGCTCCTGAGTACTTGACTCAAATGTTTCAGCAAATGGAGCTTGCTAATCAAGCCCGTCATGAACAGGCGCTTGCTTGGCATAATCAGCAAAATGAGTGGCATAAGGAGCATCGTGAGTGGCATGATGAACACACACAGATGTATCATAATCAGCATGCTTGGCACACGGACTTGGTTAAATGGCATCAAGTCTTTTACAATGAAATGTCTGGTTTTATGGACGATTGCCGTGCAAATCCTGGTATCATGGACAGATTCAGAAGTGTTGAAGTTCAGAACCGGTTCCGGCGATACAGTTTCATGGGCCATAATCCTGATGAGATGCCTCCTCCGCCGCCTCCACCAAGCTTCAGAGATCCTGACAGAGATGATGAGGAGTCCTGTGGAGGCCATAACCCGTTTTAAGCTAGCATCATGTCATTGCATTACATTTCATTTCATCATCATGTTGCTTCAGTTTCCTTGTTAAAGTGTTCAAACTTTATATGTCTTGGTTCTGCTTATGTACTTTCTTAACAATTTAATGCTTATTTTTTTAGTTCTGTTTACTTGTGTTAGTTTTGCCCTTTACTCTTCATTCTTTGTGAATGATTCTTATATGTTAAGCCTCTTTCTTGGTGATTGTGAGCTTCTATATCAATATTGCTGTCTATTGTTACACCAATTTTGCTGTATTGCTTTGGGACTGTCTGTTTCTTCTTTTTGATGTTGACAAAGGGGGAGAAGAAAGACAACAAGATGTTGACAGCATGCACAAACTCAGGGGGAGTGTTCTATCACACATCTTGCAAATTTGCCATCATAAAAAAGGGGGAGTTTGTGAGCAAGCCTTTAAGTTTTTGTATGATAGCAAATTATGTTATAAATGCAAATTGTGTGATATGCATGGTTAGTTGGTATATACATATGATTTCATACCTATACTATGTTTAAAAGATAAGGCAAATTGATACATATCATCATTAAAATCATAAAACAATTTTCCTTATGTATGTATCGATACATGTATGCCTTGCATCGACACATTCCTTTGGTATATTCACAAAAACAATTTTGCTTCAGTATGTATCGATTCATACGACACTTGTATCGACACATGCTCCTTTCTAAACGGGCTATGTATCGACTCATACGCATCATGTATCGATGCATGATTTACTTCACATTCTGGAATTTAACAGTTACAGTATGCATCGATGCATACAACCATGTGTCGACTCATGTATGTATTATACTCACTATGCATCGGCGCATACGACTCTTGTATCGATACATAAAGCTGTTTGTTGCTTTTAACATTTTCTGTTTTCATATATAAGTGTCATGACAGTTCAGTTTGAAGTGAAGAATTAGCAAGTGTGAAAATTGAGCAATCAAAGCAAAAGGCAAGTTTGGTGTGCATCAATTGTGAGCAGCTTTAGAGACCTGAAAGATACTTTGTCTTCATCATCTTCTCAATCTCTTTAATTCAAGAACATCAACACATAATCATTTTTGTTCTTCGGATTAAAGGATCTTCGAGATAACGTTCAGTGGTACGATCAAGGATCTAGCTGAGTTGAAGATTCAAAGGGGGTTTCGAGGAAAAATCGTCTGGTTTGTCCTTCAAGAACGGGTGTGTTCTTGAGGGTTTGTTAGTCACGATTGCAGAACATATTCAGCCGCAGCGTAGGGGTTTGGAAATTTGGATATTTTGCAAACAGGTCGTGGAACCGGTGAATTGTTTGCATTTCTTGCAGGGTAAATTCTTGATCAAGCTCAGATCAAGTGAAGGTTCATACAATAGGAAGATCTTGGGGTTTAGATTTCTGGATTTGTATTGTAACCTTGTAAATAACGAATTCAGCATTATTGATATAACAGGTCTCAATTTCAGTTTTGAAATTGAGAGGGAGACGTACCCACCCGCGAGGACGAAAGTGGGGAACTTCCTTACCAAATCTCTGCGTATCGTATTCTATCTTTATCTCTTTACGTTTTCAACAATTTTATGATTCGTTTGGTGTGTTGCGTATTAAAATTTCAAGATACAATAGTGGTACGAAAACCTTTGTCAAAATCACCATTATTGTTAATCGTTGAATGCATACACGCCAAGTGTTTGACAAAATTGTTTGCTGTGTTTTTGTTCATTGGAAATAGCCTTTGTATGATAAGTGCATTTGAGTTGATTCTAATCTGGTGTTAATAAATCTTTGTCATCCTAATAAATCCAGCATAAACTCGTGTGTCCGGTTTTCTAGTAGCTGGTCCAGAATAGACGGAAGTCGATTCGGGATCATAATTTTTTGCTAACTCTGATTTAGTTTTAAATCCTTGAATTTCAAGGAGGTGATCTATTCACCCCCCTCTCGATCACTAGCCACACCGTCTAACATCCTCTTCTAGATTTTGATCCTCTAAAAGATCATCAACATCCATTCCATCTATTACCATATCCACATATGGATTCCCAGTCTCCCAGTCTGTTGAACTACTATGCTCTCATTGATCCTCACCGTGAATGGTCCAATTTAAATAATCTTCCATAAATCCATATTCATACAAATGTTTCTCCACCCAAAATGCTTGTTCCCTAACACAATTCTTGCATTTAAAACATGGACAAAAAATGCGACCTAATGCATCAACTACTCTTGGGTGTCTTTTAGAAACCTCAATCAATTCATCAACTCCATTCTTAAATTCTTCAGTTACTTGGCCATTATTGTTCTTTCTTCATCTCATCCAACTTTGATCGGGTCTCATGATTACAAAGAGATATCTGTGAGATAAAGTAAAAGCAATTTTCTTCAGCAGTTTCTGACTTCCTGCAGAAGTTAGATAGCAGTTACAGAAGACACGACACTTAATAATAAAAAATTAAAAAAAAATCTGCCTACTAGTAATACATAATTTCGGTCGCAACACTAACTTGATTTATGTGCTTCTTTCTAACATAAGGCATGCCTAATTTCTGTCACAGCACTAATTTGATTTATCCTAGAAGATTGTAATGAAAACCTATCCTAGAAGACCTATGAGATGAGAGATAGAAGAGGTGACTTGGATGAAGAATGGCCAGCATCAACAAGCCCCATTGACTGTAGGGACGTTAGGAAAGGAGGAGAGATCAGATGCAGACATAATTAATAATTACGGTTATTGAAGGGAGCTATCGCATCATGTAAGCAACCTTGCATTGACTGTAGTCGATTCACTTTACATGTATCTTGTCTACTCATTGAAATGAACGTCTCAACCAAATATTCAACCTTGTGTGGCATACAACGACAAGCCCCACTGATTGGCCATCAAAATGAACAGTACTAAAAGCACAAATATTAAGCTACTAAACTTATATATACCAAACGACACCAACATATATGATTGATACTTTCCCTATCACAGTTCCAAAATTAGTTATATATAGATATATAACACTTGCCATACAACGACAAGCCCCACTGATTGGCCATCAAAAGGTCAGAAGCCCAGAAATAGAACCATATCTTCCTCTCCTCTTTTTGGCTCAAAGTCAAAGTGGGTAATCACAACTTTTTCACATAATCCATAATCGATACAACAATAATTAAACCCATAGAAAAATTATATTTAACCTGATGATCAGATTCTGTTGTTGATACCCACGAGTTCAGTAGCGTCAATAGTAGCTTTCGGCATGTTTAACACAAATTTCGTTGTGATTTTCTAATATATAGCCTGTCAAACCCTCATATCAAAATATATATGAAGTCCACTAAAATTTGTGTGCAGTTTCTAACGCACAATTCCAATCACAGATACTTCATGCTGAACTGTGCATAAGCATCAAACTACATAATAAAACTACATAATAATACCACCCTTAAGATTCTGTTTTAAGATTATATGTTATAGCTGCGACGAACAACTCGAAAACACAAACATAAAACAGCAGCACCAGAGAATTATAGTTGCGACGAACAACTCGAAAACACAACCATCACTCTGAGTAACTTAATGACACAAATGGCAACAAGACAAATCAATAATAGCTGCGACGTTCCATTCACCTCTTTCTTAAATAAGCACACGATAAAAAAACAGAGTCAAATTCATTGAAACAAATCATCAAACACCTAATATGAAACAAATCATCAAACACCTAATATGCATATGAAACAAATCATCAAACACCTAATATGCAAGACAAAGAAAAAGAAGAAAGAGAGACTTACAAAATTGGGATTAAGCAGCAACTTGCAGAACCAAGGCCGGTGTTTATGGTTGGAACGTGCAAAACCTAAATAGAGAAATAGAAACAAAAATTATGAAAAAATTGCATACAAACTCAACAATGAAGTTAATTGAACATTGAAGAAGAAAACATCGATCGGGTGGAGGAGGACCAGATGGACGGATCGATCAGAAACTGAGATGAATCAGATTGATCGGAAACTGAGATTGACGGATCGATCGAAAACTGATATCGAAAACTGAGATCGGAAACTGAGATCGGAAACTGAGCAATTAATCGTGGTGAGTGGTGAGAAAATTATCTATGAAACTGAACACGGTAAACATTAGATAGAACCTTTGTTATTTGAAAAAAACTAATGTAACTTAATTATTTTTTTTTGAACTTAAATACTTTGATTAATTCAAAAAACAATAATTACAAGCGATCCGTACGGATCCAACCACAAGAAATTCAGAGAAAACTATGAAAAACCTATGAACCTCCTAAGTATCCCATTCTCAATTTAACATCAGGATAGCTATGTATTTCCGGAGTTTCTTATTATTCCATCCTCTGTACACAATAGCATCTATAATTCTTTTCCCTATATTCCTGGTATCAATGTCTCCTCCAAAACTCTTTTGATTTCTCATGCTCCAAATTTCGTAGACAGTTTCAGTAATGGCCATCTTGAGTATAGCAGCTCTGGCGCTTTTTCCTTTTGCCTGGTGAATTATCCAGGTTATCTCTTGGGTCCAATCTCCTAGATTATGTTGAATTTGGATCCAATCAAGAATTTCCATCCAAATATGTTTCGTAGTTGGACATACAAAGAATAGATGATTTATTGATTCTTCCTCTGAGCAAAAGCAACAATTCTTGTTTCCGATCATACCTAAATCAAATAACCTATCCTTAGTTGATAGTCTTTGATGGCAGGTAAGGCACAAAATAAGATTTGCACGGGGTCTAGCCATATTACCATACAACAGGTTTCCCCACTCCACCTTTTGATCACAACGTTGAAGCACTTTATAGATTTTCTTCAGATTGAAATTATTTTCATTCATGATATCCTCCCAATTGTCCTCATTCTTGACATGGTCTCTTTGCTTGAGAATAGCCTTCATTATCCAAGAGTAAGTAGGCTTCTTTTCAATTTCAATCAATTGTTTATTTTTCAGATAGTAGGCCTGAATCCATCTGACCCAAAGAGAATCCGCTTTCCCACTTAAATTCCAGAGTAATTTTATCATATTCGCCTGATTCCAGATTCCTATATCAATTATATCCAGCCCCCATGCTTTTTGGGGCTACAGACTTTTTTCCATGCTACCGGAGCTTTCCGGCTACCTTCATATCCACCTGTCCAGAGGAAAATGCGACAAATGGTTTCTATCTTTTGGATCACACCTTTGGGGAAGGGAAAACATTGTAACCAGTAATTAGTAATCGCAAACATCACACTTTTTATCAGCTGTAATCTTCCTGCATATGTTAGCAGTCGAGCGCTCCAATGCTTGATTTTTCCAACAATACGATCAATCACTGGCATATAATGATGAATAAGGAGTTTCTTACCGGTAACGGACACCCCCAGATATTTGAAAGGTAGCTGGCCTGTCTGGATATGGGTGATTCTGATTAAGTCCTCACGAGTATCATTATCCATACCTGCACAATATAGTCTGCATTTCTGTGGGTTGACTAACAGCCCTGTTGCGCGCGAGAAACTGTTAAAAGTCTTCATCATCATCTCAACAGATGTCTTATCTCCACGGGCAAACATCAAGAGATCATCCGCAAAGCAAAGATTGGCAATCTTCAATTTTTCATATTTAGGATGATAATTAAAGTTTGCATCCTTCTGCATCTTAATCAGATATCTATTCAGGCTTTCCATCACAATAACAAAGAGTAGAGGTGATATGGGATCGCCTTGCCGCAATCCGCGTTTGGCCTTCATACTGGTAGAATACTGACCATTCACATTGAACCTGTAGGAAACAGAGGAGATAACAATCATTACCCATTTAGTGAATTTTCTAGGAAACTCGACTTCATACAAAATTCTTTCTAACGCTTTCCATTCAACCGTATCGTATGCTTTTTGGATGTCCATTTGCATTACGCATCTTGGAGTGCCACCTTTCCTTTCATAGCCTTGCATCAATTCATATGTCAACAGTATATGATTATGGATGTTTTGACCCTTCACAAATGCAGTATGGTTATTTCCTACAACAGCATTCAATACTTTACTCATTCTGTTAGCTAGTATTTTAGAGATGATCTTGTACAATGTGCTACAACAAGCAATTGGTCGATACTCTTTTATACTTTTCGCAGCATTATGTTTAGGAATTAAGGTTACAATTGAACAATTCGCAGCTTTGTACAGTTTTCCATTGACAAAAAAATCCTGGATAGCCACAATAACATCAGATTTAATAACCTGCCAGGCCTTCTTAAAGAAGTACGCCCCATACCCATCCATTCCTGGTGACTTCGTATCTCCTTACCCTTTGAGAGCTGTATAAATCTCGTCTTCAGTAACTGGATTAGTGAGGAGTTCTCTCTGATTTTCGTTTAATTGGCCGCCATCTCTCATAACATCTGTATCAATACCATCCAGTTCTGTAGCAGCCGTCCCCATAAGGTTTTGGTAGAAATTCATGACCTCACTCTCTATCTCTTGTTGAGTGCTAACATATGAGCCATCTGACAGTTGAAGCTAATGTAACTTAATTAATAATAATAATAATAATAATAATAATAATAATAATAATAATAATAATAATAATAATTTGTTAAACACAAAATAGACAAGTAATATATGTATATATGTTAATGCTTAAGTGAATATGTGGTAGTTTATATGTGTAGTTTAATTGAAGTGTAGTTTTTTAACTTGAAATTAGCTATAAGTTTAATTTGTAGTTAAACAATGTTAGCTAATCCTACATTTTCTTTTCTTGTAGTGATATACGGTATTTGTTGATAATATGTTATTGAATTGATAATAATAGTTTAAAAAATAACTTTTTTTATAGAATAAGATGAAGTGATGTTTTAAATGTAATACATTGTATGTATACTAATAAGGAAAATATAGAAAAAGACAAGACACAAATAAAAGTTCAATGAAAAAACAAAATACTGCATATAGAAAAAAAAAGGATTTTTTTATATAAACAAATTACATGAACAAAGCGTTGACATATCAATAAGAATAATTTAAACTTCTACATTAATTTTAATCTATAGTATTATGAAAAAAGAAGTTTATGACTAAACGAAAAACTTCATCGAACATATCTACGACATAAAGGACACGTTTTAGATATATCCAACCACTTAAGAATACAATCTTCATAATACGGAGCTTTGCTCTGGCTTGAAACGGGGCCCCCGTTAGTGGACGGTGGGTATTGGTCCCTTTTGGATTAGTAGGTCGCAAGGCCGGATACCAAGATTTAAAAAAAAAAAAAGAATACAATCTTCATAATAGACATGCAAACATGGACTAGGCAATTGGATAGCTTTTGACCCAACTAGAAGTTCTACAAGACAAATTGAACATGGCTTTAGAATCTTTTGTTCCTTCTTCAACTTGAATTATCTTAAGATTGGTATGATCACGTCTCTTAGTAACTTCAATGTCTCTTCTGACTGAAGCTTGGTTGATATCTCTTTCGGGAAAATTAAAGTGATCTTCTTGGACATAAGCATCAGCTAGTAACACATCTCGAGTATTCCTCATATGTCGATTTCTCCTAAGGTTGGTGTTAGTCCTTCTCTGGGTAGGTATAGTGTCTCTTCTTACTAGAGTTTGGTTCATGTTGTTTTCGTGGAGAATATAGTGATCATCGTGGTCATAAGCATCATCTAAAAAGACATATCGAGTACTCATCCTATGTCGATTTCTCTCTATATTTGTGGCTGACCATCTATGGGTTGGTATTATTCCTCTTCTTCTTATTGGAACCTGGTTGATGTTGTTTTCCCAAAGAATAAAGTGATTGTCTTGGGCATAAGCATAAGTTGGCAAGACATTTCGGATACTCTGCCTAGATTGACTTCTCTCGGGATTGGTATTAAACCATCTCTGGGTATACATTATATCTCTTCTTACTGGAACATAAGCATCAACTGGGTATACATTTCGAGTACTCAACCTTGGTTGATTTCTTTCAAAATTGGTGTTAGACCGTTTATGGGTATGTACAATGTATCTTCTTATTGGAGCTTGGCTGATGTTGCTTCCGTGATGAATATAGTGGTAATCTTGGACATAAACATTAGCTGAAAAGACATTTCGAGTACTCAACCTAGATTGATTTCTCTCCATATACGTGTTAGACCATCTCTGCCCTGATTGATTTCTCTCGAGATTGGTATTAAACAATCTCTAGGTAGGCATTATGTATCTTCTTACTGAAGCATGATTGCTGTTATTTTCTTGATGAGTAAAATGGTTGTCTTGGACATAAGCATATGTCGGTTGGATACGCATCATTGATTGATTTCTACCACGAGCTCGATAAAGAACATTAGGAGTTGAATAAATGGTACGATGAATCAATCGATTGTTAATAACATTTCGCCACCGTCCATATGTGACATCCGCAATTTCCCTATGGTATAAATGAGAACCATTTCTACTTCGTTGAAATTGTTGTTGATTCATCCTTCCTAATAAAAAAAAATCCCACTGAATCAAACAATATCTAAGGACAAAATAATATGGATTAATTTTCAAAGAAAACTTTTATAAGAATAAAAACGTTTACTTCTATTATTGACTATTTATATTTACAATATTCGTATTTAATTTATCAATCAAAACATTCAAACTTTTGGTGGAGAAATTTGTTATAATGCCGTATACAAATTAAAGAAAAAAAAAAGTAAAATCTGAAAATAACTCTGTAAAATTAAAAAGTATAACTTTTTGTTTAGTGAGGAAGAAGAAACACTAGTAGTAGAGATGAGAATTTTTTACGTAAATACCCCTAATTTTGAAAAAAATTCTTTAAATAACCCATGTTTCAAAAATATTTCCAAAATGCCCCCATTAGGGTTTTGGTTTGAACTATGTCGCCAATGAAATTGGCGACTCCCTTGTAGAGGTTGAACCATGTCGCCAATTCAACTGGAGACACCCTTCCAAGTCGCCAGTGCAATTGGCGACACAGTGTAAAGCTTGAACCAAGTCACCAATCCAAGTGGAGACACCCTTCAAACTGAAATTTTTCACTATAAATAGGGGTGTTAAGCTTGGTTTGTTCCACATCTCTTCTCACAACTTTGTTTTACTCATAAAATGTATCGTCGTCGTTGGGGTAAAGTTATTTTTTCGCGAGACAAGCCACCGATCGACATGATGTTTTGGAACATACAAGGTATCAATCAACTTATTGTTGTATGTTGTTTAAATTGTTATAACAAAGAGAAATGCATTAATGAAAACATTTGGTTACAATAAACGAAAAGATCAGATAAATTATGATGCAGATGTTCCTCCAACATTGGGACAATGTTTTTTGTTGTGGTCGGGCTGACGACAGATACTGCATAGTCGTATCATTTTATCAGCGATATCCATTTCGATTCTTATACGCTTGCTGTTTGGGCGCCCTTTTTTCTTTCTTCTCATTTCATCGTTGTGCCAAACTATTTCACCTTGGTATGTAGGCCAATAATCCTCCATTGGTAGCACTGCGAAGCCTTTGTTGTATACATTCATAACATTAACCACCCTGTAAACATCAGATAGATAGCCATAAGCATCTTGACGAGCATGTGCGCATGCTGCAATGGCATGTGAGCAAGGTACACGGAGGGCCTGGAACTTGCCACAATCACACCAACCTCTGTTTAGCCTGACAACATACGATAAATTGGGCCTCTCCTCATTAAAATCCATTGTTTCTTGTACACTGAATGATTGTCTATGTCGGTCAAAGATTGTAATTACATGTGTGCTGGCTTTGATAGCATCCTCCTTCATCAATTTCATAACGCTCTCACTGTATAATTGACCAGATGCTAACACTGCACTCCATCTTTCGCCTCTTGTTGCGAAAAGTGATGCCAACCTATAATAGGTTGAACTCACCAAAGCAGTGATTGGAAGGTTTCTTATTCCTTTGAATACCCCATTCATGGACTCCACAAGGTTTGTTGTCATGTGACCCCATCGATAGCCACCATCAAAAGATCTTGTCCACTTTTCTAGTGGAATGTTATCCAACCAGCTTCCGGCATCTGCATTTGACATCCTTATTTCGTTAAGGTAGTATTGAAATGTTGGTCGAGTTAGCGCATAACCAGCATTCATAACCTGTTTGCTAAGGTACTTGTCTTTGATTGGACGCATGAAGTTTTGTTGAATATGTCTAATGCAATATACATGAGTAGAAGGAGGATTATGCCACCCGTTATCATGGTTATTGTAAGCACTCTCTATAGCAGCATGTCTGTCTGAAATCGAACAGAGGTTGGATTGTGGAGCAACATGTGTTCTCAAATTCTTAAGGAAGAAACCCCAAGCAGAAGCGGTTTCACCCTCAACCAAAGCAAATGCAATAGGAAAGACATTACTATTGCCATCTTGTGCAACAGCCATAAGCAAGGTGCCCTTGTATTTTCCGTATAGCCATGTTCCATCAATTTGAATAATAGGTTTGCAGAATGCAAAACCTCTTATGCATGGATGAAACGACCAAAAGAGACGGTGGAAGATGACATTTCCGTCAACAATGCTACCATCTGGCCTGCATGCCGGCACTGTCTGCATGATTGCAATAGTTCCCGGTACGTATGTCTTAAGGGCAACCAAAAATCGGGGTAATTCCTTGTACGAATCCTCCCAGTTGCCAAAGACCCTTTCAACAGCCTTTGTCCTTGCAATCCACGCTTTCTTATAAGAGGGAGTATAATTATACCTCGTCACAATGTGAGATATGATTATACTCACTTTGACGGACGGATCCTTACTAACCATGGCTTGGTATAGATCGGTTGTAGCTGGGTTTGTCTCCGAAGACAGGTATTTATACGACCCGCGCCAGACCACCTACACACAAGAAGCCTTAACTTCTAACCCACCTCCAAGGCCATGTTACTCACAACCCCCTACCCAGCAAAATTACCAACCCATTATCCATCCAAACATGCCATACACCCAACCACAATACCAAGAGCGTCCCCCATATCATCTTCAACAAAATGATTATTATCAAGCGACTCAATATGGCTATGCCCCCAACATGTCACAAAGATACAGCCAAAACGAGGGTACATCATACCATAGCCAAATTGGGCAAACATCTTTTCATAGCCCAAACGCCCAAACATCATACCCTAGCCAACCTTCTCAACATCCTTATGGCTGTCAAACACCATTTCAACCCTTCATCAACGAATCCTTCACACCAATGTCTCCCTTCAATCGGGCTGCCTGCACACCAATCACCCCCTCAAACTATAATGGCATGGGTCGCACGCTCAGTTTCAGTCCCCAAGACTTCACGGGAATGCAAGACATCCTAAGGGAACCATCTAGGACTGCTCCTGAGACTTCGACCCCTCAAACACCGGGCGTAAATCAACAACAAGGGGAACAAGGGGGGCGAGTACAACGAGTACAACGGCTGCAACGAGTGCAACAAGTGCAACGAGTGAGGGTCCCTAGGGGATGTGGAACTGGTGGCCGGTTGGATGCACCCGGTCACGAAGATTAATTAATGTAATATTTTATTGAATTAATGAAAATTTTATATCATTGTGCAAACAAAATCAATATAATATTCCAATATTTAAAAAAAACACAAAACACACCATGTCTCCACTTGGATTGGTGACTTGGTTTAAGCTTTACACTGTGTCTCCACTTGGATTGGCGACTTGGTTCAAGCTTTACACTGTGTCGCCAATTGCACTGGCGACTTGGAAGAGTGTCTCCAGTTGAATTGGCGACATGGTTCAACCTCTACAAGGGAGTCGCCAATTCCATTGGCGACATAGTTCAAACCAAAACCCTAATGAGGACATTTTAGAAATATTTTTGAAACATGGGTTATTTAGGGAATTTTTTCCAAAATTAAGGGTATTTACGTTAAAAAATTCTAGAGATGAAAGAAAAAGAAGAAACCTTTTTAAGTGACACGGACGGCAACTGGTGGATAGAAGTGTGAAAAAAAAAGAGAAATAAAGTATCTATATTTATAGATTATTATCAACAGTTATTGTTTGTTTATCGAGCAAATATCTCAACCATAAGATAACATTAATCTCCTAATTTTATGCCCAAATATCTTGTAACAAACATATTTAAATTTAAATATTGGATTCAAGATATTTGTCTTTGACTAATATTTCAAACGTAAAATTGCAATTTCATTTTTTATTAAGTTTTTCAATTTGAACTAATTATATTAAAAAAAATTTCAGACCTCAAAATGTGTTAATGAGATTTAAACTTTGACTAAATCAAAATGTTTTTTTTAATCAAGATTTAAACTTTACTTATGTGTTAATGAGAATCAAGCCACTACCTCAAAACGTTTCCCTAATCAGTAAATTTCAATTTTATTTATTGTATCTAAAATATATTTTATTATTGAAAATAAAAATTCAAAATATTTAATTAAATATTTTAAATTTAAATATTTAAGTAAGTGACATAATAATTAGAAATAATTTTGTGTTCTATTAACATATGAAAATAATGGAAGATTTATTTTGACTAAATCAAACAATGCTATAATAAGTACTTGCAACATGAAATTAAATCTTGGTTAAAAAAAAAATTAAATCTTTGTATCACCATTATATAAAACAATCTAAATGCTAATAAAGACCAATATCACATTTAGGGTGTGTTTGTTTCATGAATTTAAAATTTATTCCCAGGAATGTGTGAGGTTGAAAATCGTATTTCCACGTTTGTTTCAAGTTTTATCAAATTATATCCGGGTATCTTTTATTCCTGGAAATATAATTTACTCATTACTATGATATTTTTTATTCCCATGTAAAAGGGTGGGAATATTACATTCCCATGGGAATAAAAGATAACCACCCATAACCTCCCACTCAAAATTAATTTAACTCTTTTATATATTTTTTTAAAAAATAAATTAAATATATTTTATAAATATTCCAAGGAACTTCAATTACTTACCAAACACATAGAAATTCCTGGTATTCTTGTTCCAGGGAATACTATTCCCAGGATTATAAATTTAATCCTTTAAACAAACACACCCTTAGGTTCTCCTTTTGCTCGCTCTTCGAATGTACAAGTGTATAAATTGTTGAAGGTACAATCATATCCTAAAGAAAAACATGTATAACTTTCTAAAATCCTAAGTCAATAAAGAACACAATACAAAATCTTCCTAAGTTTTGGTTGATTGGGTTTAAATTTTTAATTTTGGATTAGAGACCCTTTACACTGAACTTTTTGTTGTTGATTTTAGTATCTGTGTTTTTGTAGTATATTGGGTTGTTTTTAGTAGTTTTAGTGTAGAAGCTTTTTTTTTTTTTTTAGCGGGGAATCTAATAAGAGAGAACTAGGGGTACTCAAAACTCGATTACAAAAAAAAACCGAAAAAGTACACGATGAGAGATTAACCGATAATTGAAACTTAATAAAGAAAAAGCAAAGGAAGTTTGCAAAAATCATAAAAGATACAATTGAGAAAATTAATATCACCTACTAAGGACCATCTCCAAGCCAAGTATTTTATGTTCCAAATAAGGTCCGAAAAGTTGAATTTACCGTCTTTGAACACCATTTTGTTTCTCATCAACCAAAAGCTCCACACCACCACAAACCAAATGGTCCCAACTTGATTCTTCCTAACTTTCTTCCTTCTGAAGTGAGACGCCCATAATATAAAGTGGACGCGAACGTCACCAACGAAAAAGTCCTTTAACCCGATCCACACCGATATGTCGTGCCACACCTTCTTAGAGATTTTACAAAGAAGAAAGAGATGAAGTAAAGATTCTGTTTCAGCATTACAGAAAGAGCAAAGAACCTTGTTTTCCGAAATGATCCCGCGATGTTGTAGTTGAGATTTAGTTGGAAGCTTATCTAGAAAATATCTCCAACCGAAAGCACGAATTCTGAACGGGATAAACCTCCAAAGCATCGTGAAACAATCCAAGCTGTCGTCAACCGTAGAAATCGAACGTTGAGATGAACAGACGAGAGCATAACCAGAGCTAGTCGAATACCTAACATCCATATCCGGAATCTAATGCACACGGTCAGTATCATTACGAGAAGGTGTAAACGCAGACAAAATCACCCTCAAATCCGAAATTCTGGCCTGCAGAGAAACAGAAGAAAAATCCAAGATATCAAAATTACCCCATGTCCAGCTATTACCATACCAGGAACCCGCGTCTGTCACCATCATATTTTTTGAACTGCAAACCTGAAACAAGTCAGGAAAAACAGCCTACAATCTTTCCTCCCCAGCCCACACTGAGGGCCAAAACAAAATTAAAGTACTGTCACCCAAACAGAATCTGCAATTGTCTTTTAGAACAACAACACTATCAGAATTCTCTAAATTGAGAATGTCCTTCCACCAGACTGAGCAAGACGAGAAACGAAAATGAAAATTTAAGGCCAAAACATGAGAAGAAATGGCGTCGTACCTAGTTTTAAGGACCTCCCTCCACAAGTAAGCCTTGCCCTCAAGAATCCGGCACCTCCCCTTCATTAGTAATGCCACATTAAATTCCTCAACCCTCTTCAAACCCAGCCCACCGTCTCCGAAAGACTTACTCGACTACTCCACACTCACCCAGTGTATCCTTTTGTCTTCGACAGCCCCGCCCCATAAAAATTTATTTTGAATCCTAGTGATATCTCTATAAACCTTCTTAAGAGCCTTGTAAAAAGAAAGGACGAAAATCGACAAACTTGTCCAAACAGACTTCAGCAGAGTTATACGGCATCCCATACTAATAAATCTTCCCTTCCAATTACTAAGACGAGACTTCAGCTTTCGAACCAAGAAATCCTAAGACGAGATCCTCCTAGGATTCATACCAATCGGAATACCAAGGAATTTGAACTCCGAACCTTCAAACCTGGAAGAAAGAAAGTTAGCAGTGGCTGCCAAAAAATGAGGACTAGTGTTGATACCAATCAATATGCTCTTCAAAGAATTAACCCCTAGGCCGGAGATGCATTCGAAACCCCGCAAAAAATTTTTCAGCGCCCAAATGTGATTCCAATTCCCTTCTCCAAATAACAAAGTATCATCAACATATTGGAGAATATCCACCACGCATTCGCCTTTTATCGAGAATCCAGTGAACTGACCCAATTCGAAAGATCTTCTAACCAGAATCGTTAAAGCCTCTGAACTATAACAAACAAGAAGGGAGAAAGAGGGTCTCTCCGTCTAATCCCTCTACTCACCTTAAACTCCCTCGTCGGGCTGCCATTGAAGAGAACTGACATGAAACTAGTGAAAACCGTTGCCTCCATCCACCTAATCCAAAGATCCTCGAAACCCATCCTCCTCAATAAATACTTAAGGAATTCCCAATTCACCTTGTCGTAGACTTTTTTGAAACCCACCTTAAAAAGGAAGCGACCTTTCTGCTATTTCTTAGCAAAATCCACCGTTTCATTAGCGATCAAAACACAATCTAACAATTGCCTACCAGGAACAAAAGCTCTTTGGCATGAAGAAATGATAGACCCCAACACCAACTTCAATCTCGCTGCAAGTAATTTGGAAAGGGCTTTGTATAAGTAGTCGACCAAACATATTGGTCTATAATCATAAAGACCCAGATGATTGTAGGTCTTAGGAATTAATGCAAGAAAAGACGAGGAAATTGCCTTGGAGAAAGTAGCCTTGACATGGAATTCATGAAAAAAACGAAAGATGTCATCTTTGATAAAGTGCCAACAATTCCTGAGAAAAAGAAAGTTGTACCCATCAGGCCCCAGACTCTTCGATCCACCGCAACCCCAAAAAGCATCCTTAATTTCAATATCCATGAATTTAGCTTCAAGAAAACACCTATCACCTTCAGAAATCCTCTTGAAAGAGACTTCATCAGGGACAGGACGAACCGAACAAGATTCCCTAAAATAATCAGAAAAGAAATTGAAAACCTCATTCTTGACTCCTTCTACACCTTCGATCAATCTATGAGGAGAAGAAAGAGATCCCAAGAAATTTGAACGACGCCTTTCTTTCATGACACTGTGAAAAAGCTTGGAATTCAAGTCACCAAGCCGATCCCAACGTAATCTGGATTTCTGATAGAGCGTGTTCTCCTTTGCCTTAATGTTCTGTCAAAACTGAGTTGTGACTAACTTACTGCGCAAAGCCACGTCTTCGACATCAACCTCTTCATCACAAACCAGTAAGTCGTCTAACATATTGATTTCTTTACTACCAACTTCAATCTCTAAATCTAGTTTCCCATAAACTTTTAAATTCCACCTACGAAGGCTGCTCTTCAACAAACACAACTTTTCTTGAATCACAAAGTCTGCCCTGCCTTCAACCTTTATTTCCCCCCACTCTTTTTCGACAAAAGGAAGAAACTCCTTATTATTGAACCAACTATTATTGACTTTAAACGGTTTCGTACGCCAATCCTCTTTACTGAAAACTAGCCAAATCGGACAATGATCAGATATGTCCCTGTTACCAATCAATTGACCAACTATCTCCCATCTATCGATAATGGAGTTTAATAAAAGAAATCAATCTAACCTACTCATGGAATTCCCCTTTTCACCAAACCAACTAAACTTTTTGCCCTTGCAAGGCAGATCTACCAAACCAATTTGATTAATAAAATCCGAAAACTCCCTCATCTCCGAATTGGACCACCCCGGAGCCCCCATTCCTCTCACTGTTATTAATGACAAAATTAAAACCTCCACAAAGAATCCAATCTCCATATCTGAATCTAGATTTTAGACCCAAAAGCTTCTTCCAAAGACTTCTTTTATGATCCAGAAAACAAGACGAATACACGTTTATGACGTAATAAAATAGGCCCTTCCAGAGTAACTTTAAACCTAAGTAGACATCTCCTTTGAAGCTGAAAATAACCTTAAAGATTTCTTCCTTCCAAAAAATTATAAGACCCCCTGATTACCTGTTAGAAGCAGTAAAAGACCAACAATGTTATCTCTGTTCCAAAGATTCCTAAAATCCCTGCATCACCAATTGGCAACTTCGATTCCTGAATCAAAAAGATATTTGCCCCCTTGATTAATAATCTGATTAATTCTTTTTCTTTTGATCAAGTTACCTCCCCCTCTGATATTTAATGAACCGATTATCATTTTTTCATCTTGTTGTCCACCTTCTGCATATGCTTTCAGGCCAAATCAATCCTCTCAATTTCTACAATTTTCTTTTGGCAATCCTTAGTACATCCAGAGGAAACAATTCCTAATTCTGAGATTGCTTTCCAAACCTTGCTCTCAACATTAGATTCAATGTTCTCCCAAAACCGTTCGTTGCACCTAACTATATCAGAATCAACCATCTGATCGCAGCACAAAACTGCCCTAGCAGAAAAACCGTCTCCCTCCCCTGAACCAAAACCAAGATAAGGAGATCGAGATGCAGGCTCGATAACATTGACAACATCACAATTACCAAAAGATAGAACAGGCCCATTAGAGATGGGTTACTGCCAACTCGATCAATGCTCATTAAGGATCTCTTTTTGGTCTGTTTCCTCTTCACGGACCTAGGCCCACTGTATCATAAATGCACCTAAGTATATGTTTAGCAGTGAAAGCAGTTTTACCATACACGTTCCTACTTTTACCCAAAGGTTTGCCTAAGGCACAAGATACCCTTATGTCTGAAGAAACGGGAGACACAAAGGTATTTAGAGTGGGCCCATCAGTTTTTAACCTTTGGTCCACAGCCACCCTAGCCAAACCTAGAGCCGCATCAAAGCTGCCACTCAAAACCTCAATTCCAACTTTATTCAAAGGGTTAGCCCCCTTACCTGCTTCTGATAACTTTTTGCACACGCCTGCTGAAGTGACTTTCTCTGCTAACTGACAGGCCAAAGCTCATTCTTCCCTATGTTCTTAACCCATATCCCGACCTTCAGAAACTTCATCCCCAGTCGAGCTTGAACCAGAAGAGAACCATCATTTCCCTGATACGGATGAAGATGAACAATTTAAAATAGATGGTGCTTTACCATTATTAACGACAATGTGCAATGGACCAAAAGAATCCTCAGAGCACCTAATCTTATAATCAACCCCATCTATTTTGACATCAAAAATATTATAAAAAATTAACTTACAAGAAGTCCTGACCATAATCCTCGCAATGTCCATGAATTCTGCCTTCAACGTATATAGTAGCCAATCAGATTTGCCAACATTTCGAAGAACTTGAAATTCCAAGCGTGACAAGGAACTCCATGAATCCTAATCCAATTTACCCTTTCAGAATCGACATCATCCTCCTTCCATTCTCTAATATATGCGAACGACTAACTCCACCAGCTTTTACCTTCATCAACCAGGTCTCTGATTGCTCCTTCTTCATTCTCCTCTAACAAACAAAGATTAGCTCCAAGAGGAGTGACCTTAATGGAAAAGTAACCTTTAATTTCGAAAGAAGTTTGGATGTTGTAATTCATACAGGAGATAAGAACAACACCTATATAGCATTTCTTGAGCCTTCGTCTATCTTCCTCAGCAACAAAATAATTCAGACATGGTTGAACTATACACTCCATAGAAGGTCGATCGCCAGACAACAATACCTGCGCAAAAGACTTTACCTCTAAAACCTTCCTCAAGGAAGGAACTGGAGGGGAAGGGTGTTGCACAGAAATGTTCATCGTTTCAAGTTTACTTAGTATTTATATATTTTACACTAATAGTATAACATCGGGGCAGTTTTTTAGTTGTTTGATATTTCCTTGAGAGTTTGTTATATTTATTTCCTTATGTTTGAACTAAGTTGTTTTATGAAAGTATGATATTTTTATGTTGAGTTGGTTATGTTTTAATTTCTGCTTCTTAATTTTTAAGTTCAGAATGATGTTTTATGAGAGAGATGTGACACCCTATGGTGATTTTAAAATAAATAATTTGCATGATCTTTTTAATTAAGAGTTTTTGGGGTTAGGGTGTTACATAGTTGGTATCAAGGCAAGTTGGTCCATTCGATCTAGGTTGTGTGAATTATTTTTCCCTGGTATATGACATGTGTGTGAACACTGTCGATGTTCTTTTTTCTTTCCTAATCGCTTTCCAGTAAGAGAGAGATTGAAACAGGTGGGGGAGGAGCTTCTGCTTATCTGAGATGTTTCAGGTGTTAAGGGTTAGTTTTATGTGTTGCTGATTGCAATAGTGTAGGTTTTTGGATTAGGTTGTGTTGTTTCCCAAACCCAAAGAGAGTACGGATTCGAGAATCATGTCCACTGGTCAAGTAGAGATCTCCGGGAGGGATGATGATCAGGTGTTTGTGATGTTCACTTCCTTGAGAGTGGAGAGCTAGTTGTGGATAGTGATATGCCAGTGGTGTGTGAGTTCCTAGTTTTTTTCATGAGTACACTAGTGACTTACCACCTGAGAGAGAAGTTATGTTCACCTAGATTTAGTATCTGGTACTAGACCTGTGTCAATGGCACCGTATAAAATGTTTACGTTAGAATTAGAAGACTTAAAGAAATAATTAAAAGATCTGCTAGAGAAGAAGTTCGTCCGGCCTAGTGTATCATTGTGGGGAGCATTAGTGTTGTCAATTAATAAGAAAGATAGGAGCATTAGGTTGTGTGTGGATTAACGACAGTTGAATAAGATTACTATTAAGAATAAGTATCCTCTTTGTAAAATCGACGACCTTATGAATCAGTTGGTTGGTGCTTGTGTGTTCAACAAGATTGATTTGAGAACAAGTTATCACTATATTTGAGTAAAGGCTGGAGATATTTCGAAGACCGCGTTTAGAACTAGTTATGGTTACTATGAGTACTTGGTGATGTTGTTCGGTGTGTCTAATGCCCCAGGTGTGTTTATGGAGTATATGAATAGGATTTTTCATCCTTCCTTGGATCAGTTTGTTGTGGTGTTCATAGATGATATTTTGGTGTACTCTAAATCAGACGAAGAACATGCAGGACATCTGTGAGATTTTGTTACAGACTTTGCAAGAGAAAAAGTTGTATGCTAAGTTGTCCAAGTGTGAATTCTGGTTACGTGAAATGAGTTTCCTTGGTCATGTAATCTTCATTGGTGGAATAAAAGTTAATCCGTCCAAGATATACACAATGCTGCAGTGGGAGACTCATAAGCCAGTTACCAAGATCAGAAGATTTATAGAAGGATTTTCGAAGTTAGCTTTGCCCTTGACTTAGTTGACCTAAAAGGGGCAAGCTTATGTGTGGGATGTTCAGTGCGAAGAAAGTTTCCAAGAGATGAAGAAGAGGTTGATGGCAGTGCCAATTCTGATCTTACGAGATGCGAAAGAATATTTTGTTGTGTATTGTGATACTTTTAGGATGGGCTTAGGTGGTGTGCTTATGTAGAAGATCCAAGTGGTAACTTATGTTTCTAGACAGCTGAAGATTCATGAGACGAATTATCCTACCCATGATTTAGAGTTGGCAGCAGTGGTTTTTGTACTTAAAGTTTGGAGGCACTATCTGTATGATTCGAGGTTTTCCACGATCATAAATGTTTGAAGTATTTGTTTGATCAGAAGGAGCTAAATATGAGGCATGGGAGGTGGCTAGAATTTTTGAAGGACTATGAATTTGAGTTGTGTTGTTATCTTGGTAAATCTAATGTAGTAGTAGACGCTTTAAGTCAAAATTCTTTGCATATATTGGCACTGATGGTTAAAGAGATGGATTTGATCTAGTAGTTTAGAGATCTTTGCTTGGTGTGTGAGGTGACACTGAGAAATGTGATGTTGGGTATGTTAAAGTTAACTAGTAGTGTACTAGAAGAGATTAGGGAAGGTTAAAAGTTAGACTTGAGATTGATTGGCCAATTTGTGTTAATCAATCAATGTAAAGAGATAGACTTTAGAATATATGAGAATAAATTTATGAGATTTTGAGATAGAGTTTGTGTGTTGGATTTTCTAGCGCTTAAAAAGAGAATTCTTAAAGAAAGTCACAGGAGCAGTTTCAGCATTCATCCCAAAGCTACTAAAATGTACCAGTATCATAAGAAGATGTTTTGGTGGCAAGACATGAAGAAGGATGAAGCCAAGTTTGTGTATTCTTGTTTGAATTGTCATATGTCAAAGATCGAGCATCAAAATTAATCAGGATTTTCCTGAGTGAAAGTAGGATATCATCTATATGGATTTCGTGGTGGGTTTTCTGAAGACTGCGTAAGGAAGAGATTCGATTTGGGTTGTAGTAGATAGACTGACTAAGTCGGCACATTTTATTCCAATAAAGATCAATTACCATTTATATAAGTTAGCATAGATCTACATCAGTGTGATTGTGAAGTTGTGTGGTATTCCTTAAAGTATTGTTTCAAATAGAGATCCGAGGTTCACATCAAGTTTATGGGAGAGTTTGTAAGAAGCCTTGGGAACTAAGATGAGGTTAAGTTCTGCTTGCCATCTGCAGACAGATGGTCAGACAGAAAGGACTATCCAATCTTTGAAAGATTTGTTGAGGGCTCGTGTCTTGAAGCAAGGAGGTAGATGGGATACTTGCTTGCCATTGATTGAGTTTACCTATAACAATAATTTCCATTCTAGTATTGGAATGACACTTTTTGAAGCTCTATATGGTAGAAGGTTTAAGACACCTTTGTGTTGGTATGAATTAGGAGAGAGTGTTGTGCTTGGATCTGAGATTGTTCAACAGACTACTGAGAAGATTAAGATGATTCAGGAGAAAATGAACGCATCACAGAGCAGACATAAGAGTTATCATGATAAGCGAAGGAAGGCACTTGAGTTCACAGAGGGGGATCATGTGTTCTCGAGGGTTACTCAGGTGACTGGTATTGGTCGTGTGATGAAGTCTCAAAAGCTCACGCCTCATTTTATTGGTCCTTATCAGATCCTTCTGAGAGTGGGAGAAGTGGCTTACAGAGTTACCTTATCGCTCTCTCTTTTGAACCTTCATAAGGTTTTTCATGCGTATAAACTTTGAAAGTATGTTTCAAATCCATCTCACGTGATCCAATCCGGTGATGTGCAAGTGAGAGAGAACTTCACTGTTGAGGAAACACCACTGTAGATTGAGGATCGAGAAGTGAGTCATCTGAGGGGTAAATAAATTGCTTTAGTGAAGGTGAAGTGGGGAGGACCTATTGGAGGAAACGTGATGTGGGAGATGGAGAGTCGGATGAGGGAATCTCATCTGAAGTTGTTTCCTCCAGGTAATTTTCGATGACAAAAATCCTTTAAGTGGGGGGAAGTTGTAACAACCCGGTTTTAATTTTAATATTATTAGTATTATTTAAATATTTTTAATATATTTTTTAGAATTATTTGAGTTTTGATATGATTTTATTTAATTAAATAAGTATTATTTAATTATTGGGTGGTTGAGTGGTTATTAAGATTCAGATAAATATTTAAATAATGTTGGGAATAATAGAAATTGTGAAAATAATTAGTTTGGGAAGAAATATAGATTTTTATTAAAATTAAGAAAGAAAATGTGGGAGTAGTAAGAGGTGGGGGTGTTGCAAGATTTATTAAAATGGGGATTAGGGTTAGTTTAATTTAAATAGAGAGGTTAGAAGGAAAAATAGTCGTATCGTGAAATTGGGAAAACAGAGAAAGAGGTAGAGGGATAGTGAGGGTTCCTTACCCTTCTATCTTCTCCCTTTTCCCTTTATCTGTAATTGATGTTTTGTTCGTGGGCAAAAGGGGTTTAGGCAAAACCCTTTTAGGCGATCAATTGATAATTTTTTTACTCCTGAGTAATATGATATGCATTCTTAGTTGATATGTACACTGATTTTGATAACCCTGTTAATGCCTTATTGATGCCTTATTGATGATTATGTCTTATTGTGTATGGCGGTTGTCCGTGAGTTGTATATCTGTTTAATAGGGTGAAAATCGTAAAAGTCAAAAAGTCGAAAAAGTAAAAAAAAAAAGTAAAAAAGTTAAAAAAGTCGAAAAATTTGAAAAATTCAGAAAAAGTAAAAAACTAAAAATAAAATCGGAAGTAGAAGGTCGACGGCGGTCGGTCGATGGGATGGCGAGTTTCGCAGTCCAGCTCGGCGCGTTTTGAGTAGTTTTGTGATTTCGTTGATTGTTTGTTGCCTTTGGATGAGTTTTGAGTCCTTTTGACAATGTTAGAGTTTAAGGTAAATAATAATGTGTTGTATTGAGTTATCTGATGGGTTATAAGTTGACCCTATTGAATATGAGGGTAGTAGATTGTTATTATTACCCTGTTAATGAGTAATATTTAGCATGTATAATAATTTTCTTACCTTGTTGATGAGCTTACATGAGTAATAATATGTTTACTCTGTCGATGAGTAATGTTGAGCATGTATAATAATTTTATTACTTTGTTGGTGGGCTTACATGAGTAATAATATATTTACTCTGTTGATGAGTAATGTTGAGCATGTATAATAATTTTATTACCTTATTGGTGGGCTTACATGAGTAATAATATGTTTTACTCCGTTGATGAGTAAAGTTGAACATGTATAATAATTGTCTTACCTTGTTGATGAGCTTCATGAGTAATAATATATTTACTCTATTGATGAGTGTTATTAAGCACATATGTTAATATTTACCCAATTTGTGTTTGATATTGAATGAATACATATATTTATATGCATTTGTTGAGTTGTGATTACATGTATATATTATTGAGATGAGTAGTTTAGATGAGGGACTACAGTGATGGCCTAATATTGGCATAACTGCCAATTCATATGAGGGTTATTGAGTAGTGTATGTATGTTGTGTTTCACGTTTCATGTATTATAATCATTGGTGGTCTCAGATTCATTGGTGGAATCGTTGGTTCCCATGAGGAACCAGAGACGAGCCTCATATTCATTGGTGGAGTAGTTGATTCAGATGAGGAACCATAGACAAACTTTAGATTCATTGGTGGAATCCTTGGTTCAGATGAGGAACCAGAGGTGTGAATCCATCAGTAACATAACTATGGAATCCAAAAACTTGGTACCACAAACATGTTGAGTTAGGAGTGATAGATCGCATAGCATTATATAAAGTTGCATATGTGATTGTTCTATGTCTGTGAACTATTTTATGTGATTGTTGAATATTGATATTGAAACTATCCTAATTGTTTATATACACCATTAAAATTATGAACTTATTTCTCACCCATTTTTGTTTGCTTGTGTGGCTTGTTGTACGAATGGTACAGATACCCAAGTAGAGGAGCATTAGTTGCTGCTATGTGGAAGGATTAGCGCATATGTCTACTTTATTTTATTTTTCGTTTCAAGTTTACTAAGTATTTTTTGTATTTTGCTCTGAAAGTGTAACATCGAGTGGGTTTTCAGTTGTTTGATGTTTCCTTGAGAGTTTGTTGGATTTATTTCCTTATGGTGCGACTAAGTTGTTTTTTGAAAGTATGAGATTTTTATGTTTAGTTGATGATGTTTTAATTTCCGTCTGCTTAATTTTTAAGTTGAGATGATGTTTTTATGAGAGAGATGTGACACCCTATGCTTATTTTAAAATAAATAATTTTCATAATCATTTTAAATAAGAGTTTTTGGGTTAGGGTGTTATAAGGAATATAAACATTCGACCTACCATAGGCAGAACATATCACGTCGGCCAAATAAGTAAGAATAGTTATATAAAAAAATTACAAAGCTCATGCAAGTAAGCGGTGGAAGGCCTGCCTTATTAGGTTTACAACTTCGTTATATTATTGCTTCTTTGTATAATTGATTACCAAATCACAATGTAATACGATATTTCCATTTTAATGAACAGAAAATCCTCCTGAAATATTTCTATTTTTTATGACCGTGAAAGGTAATGACGAGTCAGGGGTACGACCTAAGAGATCGAGGCCCCAACACAAAGACTCAAAGGTGTTGTCATAGACGCCACATGCGAATGACTAACGCAATCAAAACTCCATGATGCAAAGCACACCAACACACACAAAGAAAGTGACAAAACTACTAAATTAGCAATAAACGACATGCCCTCCTCTTGGTAGCTATCTACTCTAGAGGCCGCGGTGGGTCAGCCAAACGTCAACCTCAAACTAGGTTTTCACTTGGGTGGGGGAAAGGGTATCGACCTTTCACAAGGAATGACCCTAGAGACGCCGAACAAAACGTCGAGCGAAAACCTCACTAGTTAAAGAAAAGCTCAAAACAATTAACTCGAGATCTAACATATACACATTAATTAAGTAACAAGAGCATCTTAATTTCAAGTTTATATACTCACATTTCGCAATACATTGTGATATATTTACAAAAAAATGGAGAAAGGCTGAAAAAATCTATGAGCGAAACGACTTTTCCATCTCTAATTATTTGATCCAATTACACTTTCTCCCTCAAAATAAGTGAATAAGAGTAAAAATGCTCTACTTTCTATAAAGCATTCCCAAAAGACTCATAAATAACTGTGAGTCTAACGTTGGACGCCTAATCTAGCTTTCGAGCCAATGATACATTTTCAAGGCGTAAGTTTTTGAGATCCTCATGAATAGCCGAAAGAGATGCCTTCGTAGCAGGTAGCGAAACCTGAGCAGAAGCTAGAGTTTTGTCTTTCTTTTCCATTTCTCTCGCCAACAACTTCATTTATTCAACCGTCAAACCAGGAAGATTAAAAGCACACAAAGCATCACTAATCCAAGTAAAAGAAATATAAGTCTTTTTCACTTCTTACATGTACGTAACACGTTGACGTGTAAGTTTATAGATAATGTCCTACAATAACTGTCTCTTCTTATGATGTCAGTAAACTAAAATAGTGTCTCTATGACCGAACCCTCCAATAGCAAGAACAACAGAAGCCCGTCGGATTTAATATGTCAAGTTCGACAATACCTCCGCAAAAGCCTAGTCCGTTAGACTAGCGAGATAAGAATAATCATCTTCCGAAGTAAACGCCTAATTCTCTTTTGAAGTCCGAGGTGTAAAACCCATATATAATATAAGTCTAGAATTTTTCATATTATACATAGCTGTAAATTTGGTACTAAAATACACAAGTTCCTAGTGACACATTGTACATATTACATGCCCAAAACAAAACACCTAAAGGTGGCACAATATACACAAGATGCCAAAAATGAAACTAAGAACTAGTTCATTATGGAATGATCTCAAAATAATGTCTTCACATCGAAAAACCATCCAAAAAGTGAGATAAATAAGGACAATCAAGCTACTTTGTCCTTACCCTTCTCCGAATCGGAACTACCTAAAAAACAATCAACAACATGGGGTGAGATAAGAATCTCAGTGGGTCCCTATCTTATGGATTCTCTCGACTTTACAAGGTTCTAACTATAACACTAGCTCAAGTCACTAAAGGAGTAAAAACTCGAGTTCACAATTCTTGTACTATATAGAAACATGTTGCTTCAGTTCATCAACTAAAACTATCACTAATCGAAAACCTATCACTAATCGAAAACCATACCAAGGAAAACTTCCTCGTTCTCTCCTACATCTAGGACTATCGGCACGGGTCACAGATCCTTGTATTGTACTTTGACATACGAAATGGATTCAGATCCAAGGGACACATACTCCACATGAATCGTCACTTCCCATGGGACCTTTGCCCGTCTCAATTCTCTTTACCCTTAGGCTCAATTCTTACACATAGGACTCAAACCTGTCAAAGGAATAATGCGTACATTCCAAAGGAGCTCTACTTAAGCATCAACTCTTGGAGCGACACATCGCAAGGGTATTTTACGACTACGAGATCACACACACAAAATGGTGATTGTATTCGACAATCACAAGGTGAACACATTCACCATATTACACATAACACATCACATGTTCCATAATAATGCCTCATCTCTCCACTAGACAACTACTTGTCAAAGATACTAATCTAGGCATCAATTGCACATGCATTGTCATTTAAGTCATCAATCAAGCCCTAGTCATCTTACTATATCATTTCGTTACTTTCCATTAAGGTTTCTCACCATTCTTAATCATTTTAATCATGTTACTTCGTAATCCCAAGTAATTATTCATGGATAGGGAACATGCATATAAACTATAATAATCCATATAATGTGATTTATAGCATAGCTGAACAAACAAGTGAAGAAACCCAAATAAGTAATAAGGCAAAAGGGACAAACCCTGTCATGCTCGATGTGCGAAGAGAAAGCGAGCTTTCTCGCTTTGAGTTCGTTGTACGAGCTCTAGTTGAGGCATAGGAAGAATAAAAATGCCATCATGGTCATTGTGCGAGCTCTAGTTTAGGACCTCGCTTTCAGTTTGCTAATAGCTCGAAGTGCGACGGTAGCAGAATTGCAGGTCGCCTTCAGCTCGCTGTGCGATGACGTCAATTTTTTCAGAAATTCCTCTAGAATTGACAGCAATAAGGGGGATTCCAACCCCATTCCATACAAGTCTTCAAACCAACAAAATAGAAACACTTCAAGTAACATTCCAACACATATAACATGAACAATATGATTAACGACACATTCACATGGATTTCATGATATTGGAAGCAAGAACACATCAAACTCAACATTTATCAATATATCTAATAACCATAACTTAAAGCATCTACCTAGAACCCACCTTTGGATGATGATGAAGAAGTTGTGATTGTTGAAAATCAGATGATGTTGGTGATGAATGATGAGTTATTTCTTCTTCTAGGTTTTCCTCCTTCTTTCTCTTTTCTCCTCTTTCTCTTACTATCTTTTCTTCTTCTAAGTCTTCCCACAAGGATGGAATGAAGGAAAAGAAAAGAAACTAATGATACATAGAAGTATCATTGGAAAAGTTAGTAATACTAACTTGACTTTGTTGGTAGGAAAGGGTATTAAGTGTTAAAATTTCCAATATTAATGTTATCAAAATGTCTCTATTGTACTAATTAATAAAAGATCAGAATTAAATAATATTAATTAAATCAAATATGAACTCACTAGATACTCTAATTATCCCAACTGATAACTTTCAGAGAGCATATGAACTCAGCTGATCTGAACTAATATTTTATAGAGCATTTAGGAAATACGGGGTATTACATCCCCCCTTTAAATAAAATTTCGTCCTCGAATTTAAAGATTACCTGAAAAAGGTGAGGGTAAGCTTCCCGCATCTCTGACTAAAGCTCCCAAGTAGCATCACCAGGATGAGTTTCGTCCCACTGAACCTTAACAAGAGGAATCTCCTTGTTTCTTAACACCTTAGTCTCTCTCCCCACAACATGGCTTGATTGAGGTTTAAAGGTTATGTATGGTTCTATCTCCATTGAATCTGGAAGAATTGGTTGAAGTGGATAAGGAATGAATTTCTGGAGTTGAGACACGTGAAAAACATCATGCATCTTAGATAAAGAAGGCGGTAAGGCTAATCTGTAAGCAACTTAGCCAATCTTTTCTAGAATCTGATATGGTCCCACGTATCTTGGACTTAGCTTCCGTGACTTAAACGGTCCTTTCAATCTCAATCTTGGAGTAACCTTTAAAAATACATGATCACCTTCTTCAAATTCTAAAGATCTCCTTGGGTTATTTGCATAACTCTTCTGAAGGTCTTGTGATTTCTTAACCTTGTCACGAATCATTCTTATCTTCTTTGTAGTTTCATGAACAATCTCCGGTCCTAAAATCCTTTCTTCACCAACTTCCGTCCAACACAAAGGTGTTCTACATTTTCTTCCATACAAAGCTTCATAAGAAGCCATACCGATACATGCGTGGTATTTATTGTCGCATGCAAATTCAATCAATGGTAAAATCTCTTTCCAATTTCCTCCAATTTCAAGTACACAAGCTCTTAACATATCTTCCAACGTCTGTATCATCCTTTCTGTCTGACCCTCCGTCAAAGGATGATTTGACGTACTTAAACACAACTTAGATCCCATGGCTTGTTGAAAAGCTCTCCAAAACCTTAAAGTAAAAATTGGATATCTATCAGATACAATGCTATTGGGAACACCATGTAATCTCACAATTACCGAAATGAACAACCGTGCAAGATGAATTGCCTTGTAAGTAGTCTTCACCGCTAAGAAATGTGCGTACTTTGTTAACTGATCCACAATCACCCATATAGAATCATAACCACCTTGAGTACGAGGTAACCCAACCGTAAAATCCATTGAAATACTATCCCATTTCCATACCGGAATCTCTAACGGTTGCAACAAACCACCCGGTCTCTGGTGCTCAATCTTCACCTGTTGGCACACTACACATTCAGACACTTATTCCACAATATCTCTTTTCATCCTAGACCACCAATAGTCCCTTTTCAAGTCTTGATACATCTTTGAGGAATCAGGATGTATGGTGAAAGTACCTTTGTGGGCTTCGTCCAAAATCTTTCTTTTCAACTCTACATCATTCAGAACACAAATTCTCTGATTGAATAGAACAACTCTATCTATGGCATGCGTGAAACCTGGTTGAATTTCTTCTCTTTGACTGGAACTAACATTCAAGTTTCCCATTATCACACCATCCGGAGTCCAAACAAATTGAAGATTAAGATTTCAAAACTTTTCCAATAATGCATACTCTAACATCATCAACTCAGCTTTGTGTATCTCTTTCTGACTCAATGCATTTGCCACCTTATTTTCTTTACCTGGATGGTACTTCAGCTCAAAGTTAAAATCTTTCAAGTACTCCATCCATCTCCTTTTACGCATGTTCAACTCCTTCTGATCAAACAAATATTTTAAAATCTTGTCATCATTGAACATCTCCAAAAGTACTCCATACAAATAATGACGCCAGATCTTCAGTGTAAAAACAACAGATGCTAACTCCAGATCATGAGTTGGATAATTCTTTTCATGAACTTTCAACTGACGAGAGGCGTAAGCTACAACCTGACCACCCTGCATTAGCACACCTCCTAATACCTTCTTAGAGGCATCACAAAATACTTCATACCACCATCCTGGGTAAGGGGTACTTGTTTTTGATTGTGACTTTATCCAACTGGCAGTAATTAACGCACAAACGCATACCACCATCCTTCTTCTTTACTAGCAGTATTGGAGCTCCCTAGAGTGAGACACTAGGTCGAACGAAATGTTTAGACAACAACTCTTCCAAATTCTCCTTCAATTCTCTTAACTCAAGTGATGCCACACGATACGGAGAAACAGATATAGAAGTCGTTCCCGGTATTAGAACAATAGAGAATTCCACTTCCCTTTTCAGAGGAAGAGAAGTGACATCCTCGAGGAAAACTTCTGGAAACTCACAGACTACAGGAATTTATGAAACCATCAGGTCGTCACTCGCTTCCTTAGAGAGAACCAAGAAAACAAACTTTTCCTCTTCAAACAAGAAATTAACCATGCCAACCGTACCTTATAAAATAGTTGTTAACACATCCTTTGGAGTAGCTTCACTAGAAAGAATGATGATTAAATTCTCCTCACAACCAATAAACACTGAATTAGCAAAAAGCCAATCCATCGCCAAGACTATATCAACCTTCTTAAGGGCAAACAAATAAGGTCAATCTGGAAAACTTTACCATCAACCAATAGCGAACAATTTTCACAAATTAATGGTGTCTCAGCCACATCATCCATGGCGGTAGTAACCACCATGAGAGGAGGCAAAGGATTTGCTTGCAAACCAAGTTGCTTCATACATTATATCGACACGAAAGAGTGTGTTGCTCTGCAATCAAACAATACAAAACAAGGATGTTCATTCACTAAACATGTACCAACAATCAAAGCATTATTACCTTTGGTCTTCTTTGCATCCAAGGTATAAACTCAACCAGTATTCTTGCCTTGCATAGGATTCTTATTCTGAGGGCAATCTTTAGCTAAATGACCCTCCTTTTGACATTGATAACACTTCACACCTCCGAGGTTACACCTTCCGTAATGAGTGCTAACACAAGTACGACACACGGGAGGAGTATTAGGTCTAGCACTCTACACTTGTTTCCCTTTGAAGGGTTGTGGTCTAGGCCTAAACTGGTGACTTGGTATTCCTTGGTCTTTCTGGTCAATCCTATTCGAACCCCTCTCCTCTTGAACTTTCTTCAAACTTTTCTCAGCCACATAACACTGCCTTAGTAACTCAACATATGTGGTGAACTCTCTCTGAGACATACTATAAGAGATTTCAGCCTTCAATCCAAACAGGAACCGATCGATCTTCCACTTTTTATCCAGTGCTTACACAAACTGCCTAGAATAAGCAGCCATGTCCTCAAACATCTCAGCATAAGTGGCAACCATCATAGTACCTTGTCTCAGTTGTTAAAATTCAAACTCTTTCTGAGTCCTCAAAGAACTAGGGAAATACTTGTCCAAAAAGGCAGTCTTAAAATGTTCCCACACCCTAGGCACTCCTTGGTTAGTCATCAGAGTTGAAGCACTTTCCCACCATCTCATAGCAGGACCCCTCATCATGTGGGAGTCAAACACAACTTTGTTCTCCTCACTACACTGCATAATCTGAAAGATTTTTTCCATGCCAGACACCCATTCATGAGCCTTCATAGGATCTAGTCCGCCATGAAATTCAGGAGGATTCATGCGGAATAAATCCCGAAAACTACATCTTGCACCTTCTTGTGGATCCACTGGAAGGTGGAGACCACCATTCAACTGCTGCATCATATGTTGCATAAATTGGTTTTGTTGTTGCTACATCTGTTGCACAAACTAAGGCCACTGAACACCTTCGCTGCGACTTGGTGGATCTGAGTTGGAAGTCCGAGTTCTGGTTCTACCACGGCTTCTGCGTTCACCAACCATGATCCTAAACATCATATAAATAGAATCAAGTTGATCTGGCTCGATACTATTAGTATAACATCCAGGACAATGATGACAACACATATATGAAGCAGAAAGAATTACTTAAAATATTTCATGGCTAGGTCGAGGATACGACCTGCTTTGATACCAACTATAACACCCATATATAATATAAGTCTAGAATTTTTCATATTATACATAGTTGTAAATTTGGTACTGAAATACACAAGTTCCTAGTGATACATTATACATATTACATGCCCAAAACAAAACACAAATATGTGGCACAATATATACAAGATGCCCAAAATGAAACTAAGAACTAGATCATTATGGAATGATCTCAAAATAATGTCTTCACAGCGGAAAGCAATCCAAAAAGTGAGATAAGTAAGGACAATCAAGTTACTTTGTCCTTACCCTTCGCCGAATCGGAACTACCTAAAAAACAATCAATAATATGGGGTGAGATACTAACTCCAGTGGGTTCCATATCTTATGGATTCTCTTGGCTTTACAAGGTTCTAACTATAATACCAGCTCAAGTCACTAAAGGGGAAAGAATTAAGTTCATAATTCTTGCACTATATGGAAACATGTTGCTTGAGTTCATCAACTCAAACTATCACTAATAAGAAACCATACTGATCCGGGGTGATCAGAATAGATCTCCGTGGCCTTCTGTGTAGGACAACGATGATGGTTGTAGGAGAGGAGGGGGTGTACCTGCAAGGTACTCTGATGCCAAAGTAAGTTTTTGGGCTAGAAAAAGCAAGTACAAAGCGTTTAGGTATGAGTTAGAATGAATATTGGATCTTGAATACCTGATCGTTTTAAGTGAGATGGTATTTATAGAAAACCCCTGGCGCGGGGTCAAGGTCTCCCATGTGGCCGAAATATCTAGTCAACCAATGAGAGACTGCCAGGTGGAAGGTCAAGCGCGTAACCTTATGACCTGGTCCAACTGTCACTGTGAACTCCGGAGGGGCAGTTAGTCGCGTGAACTGTCAAGCGCGTGAGGTGGACGTCTCCAACGGCTATATAATGCCCAATAACTATCTTGTTCCCAACGGCTAGATTGGCTGAATCTCGATATTGGGCCTTTCCAGAAGCTGGACTGGGTCGGGCCTTGCCCTACTGTGGGCCATGTACCCGCCCAATCGAGAATAGGAGCCCCCAAGTCTTTGCTTAGAGGTGAAGAGTAATGACTTGAGATTGCCTTGTTGGTCGACCGAGGGGCAAGAGTTGCGATGCAGGAAAGCTTTTTGAGGTTGTTACTTTCGAATGAAAATGTTCGGAGGCATGTCCTTCTCTTGTCTATGGTAAGCGTGGTCGACAGCTGGTCGTTCATGAGCCCGATAGTTCCTTAGTATGCAAGGGCGTGCTTGCGAAAAGGACGTTTTTGTGTCGACCAGGCTTAGTGAGGATGTGTCTGCGGAAAGGATGCTTTTTATGCCGACCAGCCTCGACGAGGATGTATCCTGTATGAATTTTCGAGGAGGGTATACCCGCAGAGAGCTGGAGAGAACTTGCCTTGGGGAATGCAACGTTTTAGCCTTGAGAATGCCAAACAAAGATTCCCTTCTGACACGTGTGACAACGTAATTAATTTTTGTCAAGGACTAGGGTGTCTAGGCTAGCCAAACAATGATGGCTTCTGCCCTTTGCACTTCCTCATGCGAGCAAATGCTTATAAAAAGGGGGTACGAAGATTCACTTGTACACTTCACGAAAATTTCTCTCCCCAACCCCTTTTGCTCTGCAACTTGTCTCTTCGTCGGAGTTCATCCCGCCGCCGTCAACCTTCATCTTCTACCTCAGATCTTCATCTTCAACTTCCAAATTCAAGTAAGTTCTTCGTCCTTGGTTGTTAGCCTTATTATAGTTCTTGATTTTCTGGAAATTAGTTTAAATTTCCCGTTAACGCATGAATTTTTCGGTTGAAGTTCATGTGTTCTTCGATGAACACATGAATTTTCTGGGAAATTCATGAAGATCCTGAAGAACATGATGATCCTATGATGAATGTTATTGAATGTTGTGTAGAACTGTGTAGAATCTTCCTAGGTTTCTAGTTAGAAGTAGTTCATGCTTGTAGTCGGGCATTAAGCCTCCTCGGCGCGAGAATTGATTTTCGCGTGCTTGATAAGTTTTAATTGTCAAGGAGAGTAATCCAAGTGGGAGCCTTTCGTAGATTCGCGGAGACTCGTCCCCGTTCTTCGGGGGAGAGGATTTCATCGTGTTCCGGTACTGTCGACTAGGGCTTGAGGGAATCCTCGTATTTATTCCTCGCCCTTTCACTTGATTTGTGGTGGAAGGGCGAATTTGATCTCTGTCGTTGAATTCACTTTTTCTTCCTCTGTTTTTCAAGTGAAATGGCCGGTAGGAATGAGGAAGTCTTCCCCAACGCTGGGGTTGCTAACGGGGAGGCTGTGCATCTGGTCGAGCACGTGAACGTCAATGTAGCTGAAGGGGATCTTAGCTGGATCGCCCAAGAGCCATTGATGACGTGGTTGACTTTTACTGAGGAGGAAGGCAACCCGTTCCCCTTCCTTGAGGACCGGGAAAAGGGTGCACCCGTAGGCTGGAAAGCGATATGCCCAGCAGAGGATGACCGGATATGCTCGGTGTATCTGGGGATGAGATTTCCGATGTACGAATTCGCTTTCACAGATGCGAGGTATCGTCTGCTCTTCACTGATTTTCAAGGGGCTATTTTTTTCACCTCGAGTTGTGTCCTGCCCAGCTTCAGCCGAAGGCTTTGGCGTTTATTCAGGCCTTCGAGCTGGTGTGTCGGTATATGAAGATCGGAGCTATAATGGAGCTCTTTTTCTGCATCTTCCAGATTCAGAGGAGCACGACTGATCTAAAGCAAAGCTGGGTGTCTTTTAAACAATAGAGCAGGCTGTTCTGGCCATATTCAGAGTCTGTCCGAAACTTTAAATTCAGGTTCTTGGTCGTAAAGCCTATCTCGGAGGCGGCCAAGAGTTCTCTGGCCACCATGGAAGCCATGGAGGAGAATGGTTGGGAAGTAATGAGACCGGCGTCAAAATTCCCACTAGAATGGGTGTTTGCTTATTTTAGATATAGGACCGACCAATTCCTCATTAAGCACGACCAACTGAGCACTGACGACAAGAAGTCTTTTCGAGCGTTGATGTCGTTCGTGGAGAGCTTTATCCCTGCTTTTATGGTGAACAAGGACAATAACATGCTGTACGGGGAGGACGGGCAGCTCGCTACATAAATACTAAGGCCCTCATTGAATGTGAGAATGAGGATGTCGCATTCGAGCTTCTTGGTATAGATTAACCTTGTTGCTCGTACTGTTAATGTCTTGTGCAATATGCTAATCCTTTTTTATTTTTGCATGGAAAATGTCGAACATGTGTGAGCTCCTGGTTAGGTCCGCCGTGGCCAAGAATCTCAAGAAGGCACCGATGCCGAAGGTCTACGCGGCTAAGCAGCAGGCGACGCTGGAGAAGTTCGTCGGTGGTTCTACCTCCTTTCTGGGCAACACGTCGAATCCCCCTACCCCGTATACTCAGAAGAAAATGAAGCGTGACAATCTTAGTTCTCCCTCGGCTGATGGTTCGAGCGGCTTTGTTGAGGGCAAGTTTGTTTTACCCCCTGTTATCTACAAGGAAATATTTTTGACGGGGAGGGATTAGTCGTTGTCCCCGACCTTGATGCGTCAGCCATTCTGTCTGCTGATCCTAAGGTGAGGAGGAAACTCTTATTCCAGGATGCAGTGGTTGTGCTGAGAGTGCTGGAGGTGGTGCTGGCCCTTGGGGACGCGGAGACAGTTTTAGTCGCGGAGTTTAAGAAGGTCAAGGAAAGGGAAACTGAGCTCGAGCTGGAAAATGCTTAGTTGTTCAACAAGCTAACGACTCTCCAGGGAAATTACGAGGCCAAGGTCGAGCATCTAAAGGAGATGAATCAGACCATGGAGGAGATGCAACGCTTGAAGGAGGAGAACGCCGAGCTGAAGGCGAAGATTTCTGGGCTGAAGGGCTCCTCGACTGCCGGCCAAGATGAAACTGAGGAGGAAAGAGCTCTGAAAACCTGGGCAGACCTGATCGGGAGAATTCGCATCCTCGAGCAGGATAACCTGGGGGCAGCCGAGTTCGGATTTAGAACAGCCGTGGAGCAGATGAAGGCCTTGAATTCTGAAGTCCAGTTGGTCACCGAGGGAGTGAGCGTTTTGCACCAAGTTATTGACGACCAGGTGGTTCCTCCTGAGCTTCCCGCCGATAAAGTTTAGCTTTTGTTTTATTGTAACTTAGTATTTTGTTGGCCTCTGTGCCAATTTGATTGTAATTGATGATTGGCCTTGGCCCGTGTTTTGTAATATATTGACAATTTTTCGGCCTAGTGATCGAACTTATATATATTTGTGTTCGACATTGTATGCCTTGTGTCATACCCCAAATTTTGACCACCAAGCTTTCCCATCATTGTGCAAATCATTGCCACAATATGGATGTACCATCATGCCTCATTAATCTCCTCAAAGATGGGTGAGCATTCATCACAATCAAGAATTAGGGTTTTGAGCCCTCTCAGAGCACTTAGATAAAGGATCAATCAAGAATTGACATGATCTTCAACTTGTCTAAATTCTCCAACACCCATAAGGGATCAAGGGGACTCCCACATCAAGAACCAAGCACAAAGTTGCTACATTCCAAGTGGATCAAGCCTGAAGATCGACAGTGTCACCAAATTAGGGTTTTGGTTGACCATGGCCTCCAGATGAAAATTTTCATCTGGGCATGAGCTAATGCATCAAAGCACAACCCAAGATTCTCCAAGGGACCTCATGGACCCAATCATCAAGTCAATTCAGCTTCAGGGGATGCATTCATCAAAAATCAGGAATTAGGGTTTCTTGACCTAATTCACCCCTAAGTTGACTTTTGAGGAAATCCATGAGCCAAGAACTCAAGACATGATTTGAGGGCCTCAAATACACCACATTGATCAATTTTAAATAATGGATTGATCCAAGAAGCTTGATTCACAAGTTTCATTTTCATCTGGACCACAATTAGGGTTTTAAAGGAAAAAGTCAACTGTACCTTTGACTTTTGACCAGGACATGCTCCCAAACCTTGGGACATGATTCAATACACCCTATGTCACATATATAATCCATCCATTAGGTTTGATTTAGGTCAAAGACTTGATTTCACAAAGGATCGGACAGTTTGGATTTCATCCGATAAAAAGTCAACTGTGCACAAAATCAAGTTTGACTTTTTGGATTTTTTTCATAAATTTGGTTCCCTTAAGTCAAAAATAATGTTAATGTATGGTATTGATCATCATTCATTAAGAAAAATCAAGAAAAGTGAGGTTTCTTGCAAAAGGGGCAACCATGAGAAACCAAAATTGTTCTGTTATGGAACAAAAATGGTTTTGGTACCAACTTCCAAGGACCATAACTTCTGATCCAAGCAACCATTTTGAGTGATCCAAAGCCTAATTTGTAGATCTTCCTACACTCTACAAAAGCTTCAACTACATCAGACTCCAATTCTTCATAGATTTTGAGTTATGGATTGATCAAAATCACAAAAACATGAAAATGACACTTTTTCCAACACTTAGTAAAAATCTGCCTAAGTTACCAGCCTTGGACACCAATGTTCATGAGGTTTTTTCAGTTGGATTCAAATAGTTTCAAAACAAACTATGATCACACATGTTTTGTATCATATGAGGGCTTTCTAAAAAGCACAAGAACCTCCCATAACTCAACCTGAGCAGGGAGATATGATCCCCTCAAAATCATCATT